>VURO01003052.1:32216-53096 GCA_015108175.1 Pelvicachromis taeniatus | reverse complement strand
AAAATACAAGTTAACACACACACACACACACACACACACACACACACACACACACACACACACACACACACACACACACACACACACACACACACACACACACACAGAGAGAGCAATCTGACTTTGAAGCTATGGCTTCGAAGCCATGACTCCTGCAGTGAGAGATCCCAGCACCTTAGTACTCCCTTATTATGTTGGACGTACCTTAGGTTTGTCACCTGCCTCTATGAAATGAGTGGCAATTGTTTATTTTTTATATTAAGCAAACTAACCAACAAATGGCTTAATCATTATATTCCTGACCTGCAGTTGTGGCATCCCTCTGCGCACCTAGCTGTAAGTTATTTCAAAGCTCTAACCTCAAAGGGTATTTTCAGTGGTTCATTAGGCTGCTGGTGTGTCCTCTCATTACAGACTTCATCTGATATGATACCTACTGTAAGTGAGCCATCTCATCCCTGCAGCTACCGATAAAGCTGTTTTGGTCATTGCACCCCTCGAGCCATCGCTGGCTGCAGAATGCCAGTTTGTCTTAGTGCAATCTCTTCAAACAGGAGATTTGTTTTAACACTTCCACTCTGTCTCTGTCTTTGTCTCTAGCTCTCCTCACTTTATCTTCCCTCCCTCCTGCCACACTTTTGGATTTGTGATCATTTTTTCCCGCCAACATTCTCTTTCAGGTTGATGCAGGTGGGTGAGGAGTTTTGTGGCAGTAAGTCTGAGGTCCTGCAGGAGTCCATCAAACGCCAGAGTGTCAACTACTTTAAAAACTACCACAGGTAAGAAACGTCTGGGGCTTCTATTTGATCATTATCTGGACCGTGTGAGGGTTACGGCAGATGTTGGTCGAGTCTATCAAAGCTGAACATGATGGAAAGTAGATGAAACCTATTCTTAGAAAGCAGGATATCGTTATGTGATAGAAACCTTTGCACACGGCGACCACTGGCTGCCTCCAACATGCTCAATCCCAGGAGTAACTCTCTTCAGGGCTAGATGTGTAATTACATGGCAACACTCAGTGAGCTGGAAGCACATTTACATCTTGATTGCATAACCTCCTGCCAAATTCATAAATATGTATACTTTCACGCAGACGGCTCCACATCATCTGAGGTGATTTGCATTGATCAGTGTTAAGGTTACCTGTCAAGAATCAGTGATAACGCGCTTAAATATCATTCCTCTTATAAGCGTCAGTCTTGTGACACAAATCGCGTACAGCTTTGGGTTACAGGTGTGAAAATGTAACGAAAATAGAAAGAGGTCAAAGAGACCCAGAGAAGAAGAAGACTCGACCACACACACATACACCTTTATACCGTGCTATTCAGCGTGCTTTATATTTACCCTTCAGCAAAGTATGCCTATGTTTCTCCATCTGGTTGCTGCAGTAACACGCCCGGTCATCAGCGGGGGTGTACTGTCAGCCTCTGGATGCAAAGCACAGACTGACATTGTCAGAGTTCAGGCATAATAAATATATTAGAACTATCTGCTTGTTTTTTTTTTTTTTGTGCTGAGCGATTGAACTAGTCTCAAGGTTTTAATGTCCTCTGATTCACAGTGCATTGAATTGAAGAAATACAGCTGTCGAGTGGATGAATGTACAGTATTACAGTGAATATTCGACACTGTCTTGTATGCTTTTTTTTTTACTTCCATACGTCAAACACCTTAAAGAAAAGAAACAAGCAGTCCTGCCGTGTTTGAAGTGAACGCCGCACTGACATTTTACACCGAAGGATCTGATACTGACCTAGCGGGTGAGCACCTGGGGTGGCTGCTGTGAGCTGTGATCACAGTTAGCATTGAATCGTGTTGCAAACAGCACACACAGAACTCTTCCTTCACACTTCACATTAGTGACCTTTGCAGGCTTTTTTGATGTCATTGTGTTTAAATTGGGAGCTGCTTGACTATATGAGGTTGAATTAGGTGATTAATGGACAGATGTTAATGCTTTCTGTCTCTTTTCACTTTTTCTTCTTCCTGACCTTTCCTCCACACTGTGCTCATTCCCTTTTCTCTTTTCGCAACCCCTCAGGGCCCGACTGGAGGAGCTGAGGATGTTTCTGGAAAATGAGACGTGGGAACTGTGTCCAGTCAAGTCTAACTTTAACATAGCCCAGCTCCATGTGAGTAAGAAACACAGCACTGAGGCGAAAAACGGTGAAGGGAGGGTGCTTTCATTTATTCCACGCTGTCACTCACTGCTGTGAAATTTGCATGAGGATGTGAAACGCTGAATCTGCTCAGTGACGCGTGCGCAACGTGCAGCGGGTGCAGGTGTGTAAAGTTCGCTGCTCATTATAAAACACAGATGAAGATCAAACGGCTGCTGTCCCTTATGGGATGTATGTTAGACCGTTTTTCTCACACTCATGAGCCACAGTTAAAAAAATATAACCTTTATATAATAACATCAGATTTGTGGACTGCACATCCATGATGTGAATCTCCTATTCCAACACATCCTGTTGGGTTCAAATCTGGAGGCCATCTCTGTACAGTGAATTCAATGTCACGTTCAGGAAACCAGTGTGAGATGATTGGAGCTTTCTGACATGGCAAGTTAACCTGCTGTAAGCAGCCATCGGACGATGGGTATGCTGCTCATAAAGGGATGGAAATGGTCAGCAGCAATACTCGGGTAGCTCCGTGGCGTTTAAACAATGCTCAACGCTGAAAAAATTCCAAGATTAAGTAGATGAAAACATTTTACGTTCTAAATGTACAGCTCATTTCACGTCAAAGCAACATTGATGAATAGAAAGAAAGGTAAAGAAGATGAATGCAGTGAACTCGAGTGTTTTTTCATCTTTTTTTCCTTCATCTCTGTTTTGCTTAGGCGCACAAAACAAATAATAAGCATACCAAAGAACCTTCCTAATAAATGTACTTGCATGGGAATTTTACATGCCTGTATTACTTTACTATATAGGCAATGACTTGGCCTTCGCTACACAATGATTTAAGCTTGCTTAGAATTCCTCACAGACATCCTGTACAGATGGCGATTTAGCTTTTGTTGTGATGTCGCCCCGTAAAACCAAGTGGTCAACTGCGTACAAGTGACTTGTTAATTGGAGTTGCTGGCTCTGTTTTCTTTTAAATTACCTCTAACTTTATTCATTTAAAAAATGCAGCCACTAATAGTTTCTCGCAGGCTTTTTGTAGGACACGGTGATTGGTAACAATTTCTTGTGCACCTCTGTGTCCCATCTTCTCCAATCCAGGAGTTTAAGTTTATGGGTCAGTGTCGCTCGCCTTCAGTGTCCCCAAGCAGGCAGGCTGCCTTTTTGACCAGCCCGGCCCAGGAGGAGCTGTCCCTGTTCCAGCAGTACCAGCGAGAGGGGAACCCCTTTGAGATGCACGTGGAGCACAAAGAAGAGGAGACGGAGGATGTGCTGGCATCCAATGGGGTAGGTGTTAAGAAATGGCAGTTAGGAAACACACTCCAAAAAAAGTTAAGAAAGTTAAGAATAAGTCGTGTCTGTGTTGAAATATGTCATAATGCTGCAGTACTTTTAGGAATATGATAATTTTGGAAAAAGTCACAAGTTAGAATTGAAGCACAGAACTGGATTTGATTATAGATCGTGCATTTCCACCAGCTAGATCGACCCACTTACATAAGTATGCCTAATTAAGCCTGCCTATAGAGTCAAACTCCAGACAAGTTCATAAAGAGGTGAGCTGATTTGAGAAATAATCAGCATCCCATAAGCGCTTATCACCAGGGTTATAACGAACGTTCATTACGGGTTTTAGGGCAAAACGTGCCATAGTCATTACAGAGCTTTGACACACTGTCTGACAAGTAATGTGAGCCATTAAATAGAAAATAAACTACTGCTCTTGCACTCTGCTAATGATTAACCTAAGAAAAGAGTTGTATGTAATGCAGCAGATTGTTTTTTTTTCTTTGAGTTTTTAGTGTCCTGTCCTCCAGTATTGGAATCCTTTTAATTTCTTAACACATTTCTTGGAACTGTGTTTTGTGTTAAATATTAATTAATTTAAGTAGTGTCTCGCTCTACGGAAGCTACTCGTCTGCTCCTCCTACGAGCGGTAAAATCAGCTTTGTGTTTCTTCGTGATTGTTGAGGAAAACAATATTTCTCTTTCAGATTTCAGAGGTGCCTCCACACCGTTGGCTTTTCTTTATGACAACATATCAACATATCTGGATAAGCCTTTGGTGTTTGGCTGCTCTTAAGCGTGTAATCCTTTATATATGACGCTTGTGTTCCCTCGGCATGTAGAAAATATTGGCTTATTTCTGGAAGGTATAATATGAACTCTCTTGTGAGAGGTGAATCAATTCTCTGCCCTCCCACCAGTATGTGATATCTGAAGTGTTTCTTTGTGGGTAATTTAATCACAGAGCGTTAATGCGGTTTGTTTTTATTAGTCTTACACCATTTTTATCCTGGGGAGTGGGTTAATACTTTGTGCTGTTTCAAAAATCGCTGTGGACTCTTTGTTGCTGTGTTTTGCGATCAACAGCACCGGCACCATTTCCCTGTGGAGTTGGACTTTTTTCACACCTGTCTTAACACTTGTGTTCTCTCCGTTTTACCCACTTTATCTGCACTCTATCCGCCTCTCTTTTTTTTTTTTTTACCCCTTACTTCAATCTCATCTTTCTCTTCGCCGTTTCTCAAGTACGAGTCGGACGAGCTGGAGAAAAGCGTGTACCAGGATTACGACAGCGACAGCGATGTCCCAGAGGAGCTCAAGCAGGACTATGTTGATGAGCAGACGGGTGATGCTCCTCTGAAGAGGTCAGTTTCACGTCCGGCTCCGAGAGTATGCCTCAAATCTCCAGACAGTCCATGAATCTTCTGTTTAAATCCACTTTCAGCTTGTTTTGATAACTGGATTTATATTTGTGCTGTCAGAAAGAGTTGTTTGATTTCACTTCTGTTCCAGTCGTGTTTAAGACCAACATTTTATTTTATTTTTTTTAATTTATTTATTTATATGAAAAGAAGAAGAAGAATTATAGTTTACTTGTTTATCTTATCAGACATGTTTAAGACCGCTTTGGGCAGCTGGTACATGGACCAGTTAACAAACCAAATAAATTGTCACTGCTAGCTGTGAAATATTAAAAAAGTAAGCACCAATTATGTTAATTACACACACCAGCTGAAACTGTCTGTCTGTACTTGAGTCTTCATTTTGAAGGCCTTACCCGAGTCTTCACACCTCCAGCATCAGCAGTTTAAGCTAACCTCTGGCTAACCCTGCCAAGTCAGCAGTTGTATATCCATGAAAAATTCTCTTTCCTTTCTACCTCTGCTAATGCGATTGGTGCATATTGTAAAATTAGTGAGTATTTCATAATGGTGAAGGCAATTATACACTTCTCCGCTCAGTGTGTTAAAGCATTAATTTTCATTTGAAAGAGGGTTTAATTGCAGCTGGAGAAAGTTTTGTATTTTGCCTCCTTTATTATCAGGGATGCTTGAATTGTAAAGAACCTATCATTTATGCAAGCGTTTTAGCATTTCACAGCTTTAACAGTTTAGGTGTTCCTCTCGAACTGATTCAGCCGACCTTGTTTAGATCTGCAACGTTTTCCCCGCAGCGTGATGGGGTTGTAAATTTTGTGTCACCGTTCAGTTGGGACGGTCTTTGTCAATAAGCCTGCTGTGCTCATTTTCTGTGTGTGTGTGTGTGTGTGTGTGTGTGTGTGTGTGTGTGTGTGTGTGTGTGTGTGCGTGCGTGTGCGTGCCTGCGTGTGTGATGAACTGAACTGCCAAGAACTTGCAGTGAATTAAATGTTTTTAGTCTGAGAGCTGATTTAAAAAACATTTTAGGATTTGCACTGGAGTCAAAACCTTGAATATTGTTATTCATCGCAGATGCTTGTTTCTGTTTCCTGTCTTGTATGATGACATACAATTTTATTTTATGCTTTTTAGTTCCTCGCGTGTATTCACCTTACATTAGTCCACAATTGCTAAAATGCTTATTTCCTGTTCTTATAGGCAGGAATTACTAATGCTTAATTATTTAATGGCTCATATAGTAGCAGAAATGAGAGAGACCATGTAATGATTTCTGCCCATGTAATCATTGCTGGCTAATATGGCTTGGCAAGCTCCGTGTCAGGGTCTGGTGCTCCAGGATCACCAGTTCCGAGACTTCACCACTGGGGTCCCATTTCCTGTGCTGTGAAATGGGTTTTGATTGATCAATTACAAGAACCGTGACACACAGTGAAGGCTTTGAACCTGGCTCTATCATTTCAGGGGATTAATGATGTTGACACGTATTAGCAAGTCTCTTTTTGCACATGTTTCTGACCTACTTTCTCTGACCCCGCCACCAGCGTACCCCGAGAAACCATGAGAAGCAAGAAGAAGTCCGACTACAACCTCAATAAGACCAACGCACCAATTCTCACCAACACCACCCTCAACGTCATCCGGCTTGTTGGTGGGTGCTGGAAACGCACGCACACACACACACACACACACTGATGACTAACCTCTGCTTGTGAGGAGTCCAGACAGTGTGTCCTCTCTGGCCTTCTGAGAGTTTCATTTATTCATCATTTAAGCCTGCAAAACACTGCAATTGGCACGCGCCACATCTGCGTGACTGAACTGCACTAATAGTGGTTAACCTTCGCCCTGAGTTCCTGACTTCTGTTTTCAAAGAACTGCTTACATGTATATATATGTGACGTGGCTTTAAAGACGTGCGAAAAGAGTCTGATGATGTACCCTCACAATGCGATTTTGTAGTGCAGTTGGAGAGGAGGAAGCTATCTTTGCTGTGTTGGGGTCCAAAGCTGAGAAATGCAGTTATGTGAATTCAGACTGTCTGAATTTTTTTCTTCTGAGTTCTCTTAAAATTTTATTGCACATACAGTAAAGAAGCAAATGAACTTTATTTTGTCACACGCTACATAATATTGATTTGGAGCCACGTGGAAAAACTTGCAGTGAGGGGGGGGAGCAAAGTTTGACTCCATGCAATCACTTCTAATTCAGTCGCTGCTGGACTTTGATGGAGTTAGATTGCTCCCTGAGTTCTTGGTGAAGAATTTAAGGGAAAGGGTGTGAAAAATGAGAGTGTGGGAGAAATAGTACTGTCTCGGTAGCAAAGCCAGCTAGATTGAGTTTATGTCTTCTTCTTTTTTTTTTATTCTTCCATACATCAGTTCTGAGTCAATGGTAACCTTGTTACACCCCTGAACCTCTGTAGTTATTGCCTTTATTACCTTTCTGCTGAATTAAATCCTTGCAATTTGTATGCAAATGCAATATGCTCATGCTGATGTCCTTCCCAAAAAGGATATGATTCAACCACGATTAACTTACAGTAGTTTAACCCATTTATTGTCCTTCAAAAATGTACTCAAGTGCACTACCATTTCATTCTGTGTAAACTGATGCTGGGTTTCACAGTGCTAAAGAACAGCACGGATGCCCTCTGTATCACACTCAGCACTCGGCACAAAGCTGCCATTGTACTCAGTTCTAACTGTTATGTCTTTGTCTCCTCTCCCTAAAGGAAAGTACATGCAGATGATGAACATTTTGAAGCCAATTGCCTTTGACGTCATCCACTGCGTATCGCAGCTTTTCGACTACTACCTTTATGCTGTGTACACTTTCTTTGGACGCAACGACATGGTACAGTATTCCTTCATCATTGTGGTGTTGTGTCTATATCACACTGTGTTTATATTGAAGAAAAAACTAACATTTGCTAGCCAATAAAAGACCCATGAAGCAAAGCCTTGTAACCATTTTCGATTTGGCATTTCTGCATTTATTGGATCCAGAAAGTATTTGTACAAGGAAATCCCCACTGGTTTAAAAATAAATCAGTTTTAAAAAGTTACAGAAAGCGATTTGATCTTCAGAAAACAACTCTAAATAAATATTTTCAACTTCAAAGAAGCACATCAGGAGGCAGTGTCATAGCGTGCTGCTGTTTTTCTTACGACGCAGCAGGTGAACTTGTTTATTGATGAAATCATGAACTTTGCAGTGAAAAAGCCAAAAGATGATACAGTGGATATCTCACCAAGTTAGTCATCTGAAGCATTCTGGCCGCCCCGTTCAACAAAATTTTCCCCAGGAAGAAAGATTATGGCCTTCCCAGAGCCCTGATCTAAGTCACTTCCTACAGGATGCCATATGGAGAAAAAGCTTGATGGTCTAGTGTGGAGGAGCTAAAAGTTTTGCAAACCTACGTGAAAGCTATTACAATATTGAATTGACCCAGATCCATGTCCAGATGTTGTCAAGCAGTTCTGCAAGTTGGATATTTGGGATGGTTTTGAACTCCGTGTCTGTAATACCCTAAAAAGCGTCTTCTGTAGAATAAAAGCTTAGCATGTGTTGTCGCTCCACCTTTCCTAAAATAAAGCTTTTGTCATTTAACATCTAAATCAAGTGGGTAATACTTACATGTTTTGTTAGCAAGTTAGATCCCCAAACTACACAATAGTAAGTACTAAATGAATGACAGAATTTTACTCACTAGAATGAAAGGATAGACTTTATGGACAGGCTGGTTAAAAGTAGAGATGGCACGATATCACTTTTTTATGTCCAGTACCAATATCATAAATTTTGATATCTGCCGATACCGATATGAATCCGATATAGTCTTTTATAATCAATAAAACAGTTTTTTTTAATGTTCATGCTCAAGTTTTAAAAAACAAAAAACTAAAGCTTTCTATTATACCTGTATGCAAAAATACACTGCACCCAAAATAATTCCACAGTTCAGCAATACTGATCTTTTTATTTAAACTTTTAGCAGAA
Organism: Pelvicachromis taeniatus; assembly: GCA_015108175.1. Lineage (NCBI taxonomy): Eukaryota > Metazoa > Chordata > Actinopteri > Cichliformes > Cichlidae > Pelvicachromis > Pelvicachromis taeniatus. The sequence goes on along the minus strand of VURO01003052.1, from coordinate 44,293 downwards.
CTTTAAATTTAAGTATTTAAAGTAATATTCAAAAAGTAATTTAAAATGCTGTTTTATGCAGATTTCAAAAACTCTTTGGTTCTGAAAAAAAGTGCAATATCAGCACAAAATAATGTATATATTCAACAACGTAAGAAAAACAAGTTCTATAATGGAGCCTTTAATACTTAAAGCTGAACATAAATAGATATCCAGAGTGGAAAGCAGTGCAAATCAATGCAAACACGGCTTCATAACACTCATCTTTGATCAAATGGATGTCAGTGTAAGATGTTTCTATCACATTTAACCTGAGACTGAATTTTGTGCCATTTCTACAACAATAAGACAACAATAAGATACTTTAATTTCAGTCTGATAGTGTCTGTGCTGTTTATGTACAACAGATGAGTGATTAAAACTCACAACACTGACTCACTCTCTCTCTTGACTATATTCTCCTGTTAGGAGTTTTGTGCTCTCAATATTTAAGACGCTTAGATAGCAGGAGGGCAATCTTTACTCTTTTGAAAACATTGGAGTTGCAGCCAAGCTTTGGACTCTGTCACTTCTTTGCTTTTTTGAGGAAAGCGGGAAAGAGAATCAGCACCTCCAGGTCTGAAACTGTGGCCATTAGCTGGAAAAACAAACTATTCCCATCCCTGCTCAGGCAGGAATTTCTGTCCCAGGTTCAGGAGTTAATTCACAAGCGATGGGGAGAGCAGAGCAGGAGAAAAGGACAAAAAGACACACTGATGAAATCTCTGCAGTGATACAGATGCTGTACCGGTCTGTTGTAGGGAAAACAGAGCAGTGTGTGAAAGCGAAGCTCCCTTAGAGATGGGACAAATAGCTGTTACTCAGAGTAGAGCTGCTACTCCTTCACATTGAAAGGTGCCATTCGAGGTGTGCCATGGGGAAGAGGCCCTGTGGGCAAACCCAGGACATGCTGGCAGGGTTATATATCTGGGATGGATTGGTGAACCCCTGGAAGAGCTAGAAGAGATGGCTGGGAGTATCTGCTTAGACTGCTGCTCCCGTGACCCAGGTTCAGATAAGTGGCAGAAAATGGATTGATGGAAGTCTGTGTTGCTTCACTCACTTTTGGAGACAGACTCAAGAGGCCAATCAGGAACTGCATTTATTTTTGACACTTTCATGGTTGCCTCATTGACTGCTGTTTTCTGTTTGTTCCAGATGCATCTCATTGTCTTTCCCAATATTGGCAAATTTAAAAAAAAACCCTCCATAATATATGAAACTGGGGAAAAAAACAGAACATTAGGTGCTGTGTCAGAGTGTGCACATCTTAAAAGTTAAGCTGGGGAAGAAAAAAGTATAATCTTGTGAGTTAAGTAAACCTCACAAGTAATCAGGAGTTTGTTTTTACTCGTTGTAATGCCGACTGTTTTGCGGTTGCAGTGTAGATGTTCTGTTGTTGTGAAATTACCTTCATACTCATTTCCAAAGCTTGAGAATATAACTTCTTGACACAAATTGCTTAATATTACTTCTGCTGCATCAGTAGTAAGGTGCTTTATGGAGATTGCCTGCATTTATTATTTCTTTTTTTTTTCTATGTTTATTAGATGATATACAGTGAGATGTGAAATAACCACTGCTTCCATCTTTTCTCATTAATGTCTGTCTCACAGTAAAAATTCAAGCTGAACGATAGGGTGCAGTCTGCGAGCCCAGTCCCTCCACTCAATCTAAAGGCTATTATGTCATTTATACTATGCCTCACAAAGAAAGAAGAAAACAGCATTTGTGTCAGTATCACCCTTAGGGATGCAATAATGATGGCAACAAAATGACTTCTATCCCGTCGAGGTGGAAGAGATAACGGGGATGAAAGCTCCACGGGGGCCTCTCCAACTCTGATTATTGGCATGTGTGTGTCAAGGAGAAATGACACCTTCAACCATTTCTTTCTACGTCTACATTCCCAAAACCTTAATCAAATTTTTCTTCTTCATGCTTGTTACTCTCACCATCTTCCCATGTCATTTTCTCTCTCTGTTTACATCATTCTGTAACTTTTACCGCCACTATTTATCCACTGCATCCACTCTAGACCTCAAAAGTGTCACTTCATGAACCCAGCCATTTTCATTAATGGTCTCACTTGAAGAGCCACCGACAGCTAAATGCTAATGTCCCCATAAATCTTTAAAGAGCTCCTGGAAATTGCTAGTCACATACGCTGGCATTTTGACCTATAGGCTCTGCTCTCCTTACACGGCTGGAATCAAGATGGACCTGCTTGACTCCCCCACTTGAAGAGTAATGTGTGGCATTAATATTCAAAAGGGTAAATACACCCATTATCTGCGTGTATTTGCCTTGTTAAGGCAAGCCGCGCTTTTGACATTGTCACACATGCTAAAGATGCATTATGTGCCCTGCTCGCAGAGTCTCCGTCGTCAATAATAACCGGGTTTTCTGCTCCAGCAGCAAACACAGTTTTGAGAAAAGTGATTAATGTTTGAAAATTGTTGAAAGCTGAACCTCAAGGGTGTGTGGGGTGGGGGTGGGGGGGACTTTTAGTTCTGGGAAGACACAGTGGAGATCTATAGTAAGAAAAGGGCAAAAAGAGGTGTGAATTGAAAGATGGAAGGTAAATGGAGACAATAGAATATTTTCATTTTGAATAACAATGGCAGAAATGTTCGGGGTGAAAGGCTGCCTACTGAAATGAAAAAAACGGTGTTGATGCTCAACTCCTAGCTGCTCCTCGTACTGGATGTTATTTATCTTGTGCAGCAGTATAGGCACTCACCGTGGCCTACAATAAAACCAAACAACGCCCGACTGCACCTGAATCTTGAAAACTGAAGCAAACCCCCCCCAAAAACTCCATCCAAAGAACTGTCACTTCTGCTTCCCCCTTCCTCATAAATGGTCACTTCTAAATAGCCTCTGCTTTCAAATCCTTAAGATTGCCAAACAGCATATATCTCAAACCTGACATTGACAACTACTAGATGTTATTCCTCCTGATGCCCCTCCATGTGTTTAAAAGTTTCCAAAAACAATACGACCAACTTGAGAGCTTTTTAAAGTCTGTCACTGACTATCAAAGTCATTGATGTCACTCACACACACACACACACACACACACACACACACACACACACACACACACACACACACACACACACACACACACACACACACACACACACACACACAAGCCGCTTTGATTTTAATTGGGCCAAAACCAGTGAAACTGCCCTTTCTGTCGATGTAAAGAGTTTAAACTATACATTTAATCCCATTTAATATGTGTTCAGTTCAGTTTTAACAATGCATCTCAAGGTGGTCTGCGAACATTTGGTTCATTGGTATTTATAGCTTAATGAAAAACCCAGTACGGACACAAACACAGCAGTGGCACTTAATTCTATGCTATTGCTAAAGTGAGAGAGATTAAAGGGGCATGTTGAGCTGGAGGGGCGTATCGGGTTTTCACGGTGCCACCTCTCTGCGTGTTCAGCTGCTGCAGAGTACAAACTGATGAGTCCCAGTTTACTAAGCTACCACGTATCTTATTTTTGCCTCGCCTAGCTGATAAGCATTTTTCTTATTTCTGGTCTTAAATGAAAAACTTTTACATTTGTGGACAGAACTATCCGACTCACTATTTCCATTAATCAAATTATGTTTGTTGTTGTTATCATATTTCTGTTTTGTTTTTTTCAAGTTGTGTTCTTCTTCTTTTTTAATTTTGAGCCTTTGCTTCTTGTTTTTCCTTTCTTGCTATCCGTTCATCATCCATAAGCCCGTCCCAAGCCCATCTTTGCAAGCTCACGGCAGCAGGGAGGCGGGCACCGCCAGGGTTGTGGGCCCTGCCTGCTTGGTAAGAGGTACAACGTGAAGTGTTCTGACTACTTCATGGTTGTGCTGCTTTCAGAATCCAGCATGTGTGGTGTGCTTGTTTTCAAGCCCTTAAGATGTGCACGATTTGCTTTCAGCGTCGAGCACATCTCGGAGTGATTTCAGAAGCATTTAGATGTTGAGGTTTCTTCGCCTCACCCTCTCCGCTTCGTTTTTCTCTGAGCTCTGTCTGTCACCCACTGTTGTCAGTGTGATTGTCTGATTTTTGATGTTGGTTCTTCCCAGCTACTCCTCCCTCTTTAGGATTAGAGTTGGCTAGAAGCAGAAAGCGAAGTCTCTCTTGTCTCTGACTACGTGAGATGAGAGCAGATGTCCCAGTGTGAGCGTGATTTTTACACTCTGCTGAAGTGTGTGTTCTTATAGAGGGAAGATTTTGTGCACATTTCAAACACTCACTCTGTGTGTGTGTGTGTCTGGTCTACAGTATGAGTCATCAGGTCTGGGCCTTATCAGCAGCAGACTGAGAACCACACTGAACCGGATCCAGGAGGGCCTCATTGATATGGTAAGACTGCATCTCGCACTTCCTCTTACACCTTCTTGTTTGTTCACTATTTCTCTTTTACCAGCACGCATTATCTCATTGTCTGTCTCATTTTCTGACACAAACACACCATCTCTGCTCTATATCCTCCCATCCTTATGCACCTCTTTCCTCTTAATGTCGCTCCTCTCACTTTTTGGCCATCCATTCTGTCCGTACTGACCATGCTGTATGTGTGGTCTTATTGTTTAGAGAGCCCACAGCCGGGTGTCACAAAATGCATTATGGGTCATCATTATCTGGCTGGTGGTCACTCAGACTCGTGTACACCTCCCTCTGTTTAAATGGGCAGGCCAGGGTGGATATGTGTGTTATTCCATTAGGGCTCTCTAGCGCTGCTCCTCACTGTGATATTACATAGTGACAATTAGTGTGATGCAGTCCACTTTTTGCCTGATAATGTGTCTTTCTGCAGTCTGTCTCTCTTGTTATGTGATCATACAAGTGTCATCTCTTGCTTCTGCCTTTTATTTGCCTGCCTTTCGTGGCCTGTTTTGCAATATCATACCAAGAAACCCAACAGTCCCCTGTGAGCTTGCATTTGGTGGCGGCGGAGAGAAGAAACTCCCTTTGCAGGGGACCAAATCTCCAGCAGGATGAGGCGTAGGGAAGGGCAACCATCTGCCTCGACTCATTAGCGTTAGAGGAAAGCAAAGAGACAAAGACCGTAGAGAAGCAACAAAGTAAATAACAGTAAACTCCCTTCAGGCTGGTAGGGACAGTAACCACAGATAAGGATCATGTTGCTCCTGAGGCACAGATACTGACGGAAAACACAGGGAGAGCAAGGAAGGAGAAGGAAAAAGCACAGACTGCAGGAGAGAGAAGGAGTGAAAGCTAATGACGTGCAATAGTTACATATGAATGTATGCAGAGCAAAGTAGAGGAGGTGTGTTCAGTATTTCATGAAATTTCGTCTAGCAGCCTAAACAGCAAAGCTAAAGGAGGGTTCTGGGTCACTTGAGCAAACCTTCACCATAAGCCTCATCACAAAGTTTTACGCCCAACTGTCTGCCAGCTAAACCCAAAGTGGGAACTTCTTCCACAGGAGTTGAGCCTGATCGATTACAGCTCTGCCTCCAACTGTGCTTTTGGAGTTACTCAAGTAACAGCGAGTAAGCGTCATGCGAGGTGTGATGTAGGTACAGGCAGCTACTTGTTAGTAGGTGTTATTAAGTATGTATTATATGTACAGATTTCTTACCTTACCGTGGTAATCTGTGTTTGTGAATAAGCTGGGGATACGACTTTCTGTACTTCACCCTGCTTGGTTTCCGTTTGCAGTCTGCTTCTAGTACAAGTGCTATAAATCATTTGCTTTGGAGAAAGCTTTGATTGTGTGCTGGTAAATGGAGAAAGCATTGGCTGTCGTGTCAGGATTTTTATTTTTAAAAACAACTTTAAATAATTCTGCCTTTCTGAACTGTGGCTGTTGCACCGAAACAGGAAGTCTTGGACTGAATATACACCGAAAGCCCAAAAATATTGGCAGTTGTCTCCCCCGGCTTGTTTCTCTTTTTTTTCTTTTCTCTTCCCTGAACAGTTAGCAGCACATTATTGCTTTGTTTCACAAAGCCCCATAATGGCATTTTTTTGGTTACTTGCCTGTAATCTCTGTAGCTTTGCAGTTTGGAGGTGGTCTGATGAGAAGAAGAAAACAAAAAGTTATGAATCATGAAACCAGAGGAAAGAATAAAGAATTATCTGAACTTAAATTGCTGGATGCTGCTGCATGTTTTCTCCCTTCATGGGACCTAATAGTGACTATTTACACCTAAGTACTTTTCTGAGTAAACCGTGAGCTGTTTTCAAATATCAGACAGGCTGCGGGTGACGTGCTCACTTTTCAGCTGATCAAATGGACGCAGATAAACAGACAAACTGACAAACTGAAAGCGGAGAGAAAAAGAGAACAAAAAAAACTGAGTCAAATTTGCACTGAGGCATTTCTGTTTCTGTGAGCGCACAAGTCCCCTCAGAAGACAGAAGCGTGCTAACCCAAAAGCACATGGATGCACATTCATATTTCAGATAAGCTAGATCATATCACTTTGCTCCCTGATTAAGAGGCGTTTCCAGCCACCTTGGAGGAACGATGCGGTCTGGCTTCGTAACTATGCCTATCTTTTCTCTAGGGTCGTGGCAAATGCTTTCAGTCGGTCTTTTCTCGTGCAAAGCTATTTTAGCTCATCTTAATAAATCATTTCATGTTGGATAAATGCCCTATATTCCAAACTAACACAGCACTCCCTATTTTTTCTCTTTTTTTCATCCTTGTCTTGCTCTCCTTTTACTCTTCTGTGTTTTACATCATGATCTGCTCACATAAATCTCACAGAAGCTGGTTCTCTTAGATGAGGCGGACTATAAATCTTTCTCTCTTTTTTTTTTTAAAGATTGGTAACCTAACTGCAGGGTGAACATGCTGATATATTTCTACAGAGTATAGAAACTATTCTACCTGCATACAGATACATAAACTGACACACTCCAGAGATCGTGACAGGGAAGACCTGATTTGTAAACACATTATAAAGTTAATTGCACACTGCATGTCAACTGAGCTGCTGAATCCTTGCGGTTTTGTTCCCCTGATTTGCCATCGCAACTGTCTGATTCCAAAACCAATGTGCTCGTAATGACTCAGAGTCCCACATGAGCACCAGCGAGATTCCATCTCATCTGGTTTCAGGTACAGCGTGCTTTCGATTTAAATTAGGACTCCACTGGGAAAGTAAAAGATCACCTTCTAGTTTATGTTCCATTTTTCTACCTCTCATATTCTTGATTATCTCTTTGAAACCCTGTCGGGTAGTCTGGCTCTGACACTTTTTGTTTCAAGTTCACTCACTGTGGACTTTCGCTATTTTGTTTAAAGTGTGTGAAAGGTTGGGCGGCTAGGGAGCATGAGTGGGAGGGATGTGTTGCTGTATTACACAAAACACTTGTTACATAATGTTTAATCACACGCACGGTCTATTTCATTGAAATGGAATTGGATGCTGTGGAGAATTATCATCTGCTTAAAATTCTCACTTGCAAAAATTCACCTCCTTTGGTAATACTGCTTGGGGCAGGTTAGACGACTGTGCCATATCAGAATAATGTCACGAACCCCATCAGTAGCCATATTATCGCTGCCGGAAGGTTCAGCTGTGACAGCTGTTGTGAGCCGTTGCTGCAGGCAACGTTGTGAAGAGAGCTGACGAAGGCTTGCCTTTTGCAATGTAATGATAGGAAAGCCACCTCCGGGTTGACTAACCTTTTACTTCTCTCCCTACGCAAACCAACAGTACTTCATTTTTTAATCAGTCCATTGGTTTATCGCACTTATTTGTGCAACTGTTTCGCTGTCACGTCTTTCAATTTTTATCATTCCATCTTATCTGTTTGTCCTATCACCTCTTTCTCTTCAGCGGCTGTGTACCAGAGATTACATGCCTCTCAGCTCTTAGCGCAAACAACTGCTTTTTGTCCTGCAGTTTGCCAAGTGCTTCTGAGTGAGTACACAATGCTGTGTATTCAGTTTCACTGCTCACATTGATCCAGGGATGAAGAAAACATCATACAGCTGGAAAATTATGTCTGATTTCCCCTTTTTCCCTGTTCGATTTCTACCCTCGATCGTGATGCACTGATTAGATATGTCTTTGCATGCCCATAAGCTTTATCATGGGGTATTCATCTTTAGAGTACGATGGGACGCTGACTTTTTTGGGCTTAGCACCGAAACTACAATGGGAAGTCAGGTAATTTCTCGGTTGGCACCACTAATCTGACATGAGCTTGCTTGTAGAAATGTACCTAAAAAAGCTGACTAGGACCTACTTATTATTATCTGCCAATATTAGCCAATATTTTCACATCCGTCTATATCGAACATATATAGCAGCTGATAAATTAAGCTTTAAAAAATAAAGGGAAAGCGAGAAAGACCCTTTAACCATGTTATAAGTGTTGGTGTTGCACAATCTGTCCACCAGAGGGCACTCTGGAACTTCCCTGTTAGCATGTGTTTGGACTACTTCAAACACAACAATCAGCTGATCCGAGCAGAATAAATAACAACAGATAAAAAATGTTTGGGAGATCTGTTTATGTTTCCTGTGTCTGGAAAAAATAAAAGCATCGGCCAAGGTATCGGAATATCGATGTTTTAGATCACCCAATATCGGTATCGGCATCGGTCTTAAGATGCAAAACACAAAAACATTTTGAACTTCAAGCAAATTATCACTCTACAGATTTATAGTACTACTGTCACAAAGGTGTTTATACAACACTGAATACTGTCCAACTCCTCAGACATCATAGCATCAGAGTGATAATCCCTAAACTCCTTTTATGCTGGCTTGGCACAGTCAATGCTTGCAAGTTATATGTCATGAAAAGCACACGCACACACATGCACACACAAACTACATTTATTTTTCAACCAGACACACAGAGACTGCACACTGAACCCACTCATTAGTTGTGCACCTCTAACGAGGGCATGTCATTGTCCGTGCTGGTCTCTCTGTTGCGGCCTGCCGTCTCACACTGTTAATGGTGCAACAATCCAGGGGAGAGTGCCATGTGACAAAGATTATAGATCATAATTAAGCACCATGGTGTTCTGTTTATGCTGTAGCTTTCAAGATATTTCAAGAATTGATGTTTTGTTGGAGTTGGAGTTGAATATGCGACTGTGCACACACATGCGCACACACACACACACACATACACTTTATTGATAGGCCCAGCTGCAGGTCATGCTCCTCTGCTGCGATGAGGAGACAGTATATCCCCCCGGATACAGTAACACAGATTCTTGTCTAAAACGTCTCGTCAGCTTCTGCCAAAGCGTCATCACATCTCCCACTGTGACGCACAAGGCGATAAACAAAATTGTGCACTTCAGTTTAAATCTTTTGATTTATATTCTGCATTATTTTCCCTCCCAACACCAAGCTTCCCACACTTTTGGTTTCAGTCGAACTATTAGGCTTTTCCTTATTTTTTTTGTCATATGTGTTATTAGGATAGTGGACGCTCATACTAAATATGGCCAAACTTTCAAATGATGAGATCAGCATATGTACAAGTAATCCCTGTGAGCTCAAGGCTCGGGTTTCAGACTGCTCAGAACACTCATTTTCAGTCAGGTTTTACTGACCTTGACTCTTTGTATGATGACAGTGGGCAGATATATGTAATAACGTCAAATCCCCACCTACTGCTTTTCAAATATTTCATTTGTGAGGGGCAGCCAATCAAAGGAAAGCTGGTTGAAAGTGAGGGTAGACTCAAAGGGAGGAGAACTAATTGTTTCAGTCAATAGATAAACTTAGGAGCATAACTAAGACCCAGTATAGACAAATGAGTCTTATTATGAGTTATGAATCATATAAAGCTACTGTAGTAGAGTCCAAGAATGTGGAGCTGGAAATAAGCATAATATTCATGTGTAGTTTTCTAAGTCAATGCACGTCAAAAAAAGGCTTTTTTTCTTGTAACATGGTTGTTTTGCCATCCCAAAGAAGGTGAAGAGACCAGCAGCTGTGGGAAAAGAAGTTGTCAGAGAGGCTTAGAGAGGATGGGCAATGTCACACAAAATAAATTAAAGCCCTAATTCCATTTGACATTCATCTAATGAGAACCAAATTTCTAGTATTAGAGTGACAAAGAGGTGCAATAGGATCCACTTGACAGTAATTGCCTAGTAGACAGTCCATTCCACTTGGCCATAAATCTCTATGGAATGGATTGGAAAGTAGTAAGCAGTCAATCACGATAGACTGAGACACTTCAACTGAGAGATCACTTTTCAACTCCCAGCTTGACGTTTCCTCCACGACAAGTGTTATTACATGTTTACAAAGTTGTTAGAGATTGCTGCACCGCTCAGTTTGTGGATTTTTTTTTCTGGGGGATATTATGTAAAAGTTTAAGTTTACGGTTTGTCTTTTCTTACCAGTTACGTTTGATTAGCTCAACGGCTGGGAAGTGAAACTTGCCAAACTTGCTGTTTGTTTCAAAAACCCAAAGGCAAGACTGTCCAGTCCAGGGTTTTATGGGGGCTAGACACTATCCCAGCTGTCACACTCTCTCGCCAGTCCATGACAGAGTAAACGCAAAGAGACAGACAAGCGCACGCCCTACAGCCAATTTAGAAGCACAAGTTCACCTAACATGCATGTCTTTGGACTCTGGGAAGAAACTGAAGTGGTCTCCTGCGCAGGGAGACCATGCAAACTCCACACAGAAAAGCCCCAGCTGAGTGGCAGATTCAGACCCAGGATTTTCTTGCTGTAAGTTGACATGTTGACCATTCGAGTGTGAAGATTTTGTAGACTTTAAAAAAAATATTTTTTATATCACACTTGTAACAGGGACGTAAATGTTTGAGGGTTTAAAATGTGTTTTTCTTCAGTGAGAAAGCCGTCTTCTCAGACGTCTGCAGCTGTGGACAGACAGCGCCTCCAATATCACCGCAAAATTAGCTCAGACTGCTAACCAAAATTATGCTTCTTAATAAATCACCCAATGGACATGCAGGGAAACCTAATAATCAAATAAATTATCCACCAGAGGTGGGCCATGATCCAGAATACCAAAGAATTTGTTAAGCCAAGTGAAATCTTTTGCCTGCAGTGCTGGCTGTGGCTGTTTAGACGAAATAAGGGAGCCAGCAGCTATTGTTTGTTTCTGTGCTGCACAATTGCAGTAGGGTTGCTTGGAAACTGCTAGACCGAAGCACTTGGGTGATTTTGCGTTCAATAGTAAGGGTGCTATGTTAAGTTGGAATTGCAAATATGAGATAAGAGGAGGCTGGCAAAATGTTTCCCCTGGCAGAATGAGGTATTTTTCAGTGAAGAACTGTTCATCCTGATCGATAAAAGGCTTTAGTGGCACTTGACCCTGTAAGGAGTTTTAGAATTGGAGCAATATATCCCATGGTGGATATCACAAGACAGCAGAATCTCTCACACTCACAAGCATATGTCGATGCAATTGTCTGTCATCATTAAGAATAATATTCAGCTGGTTTAATATCTTAGCCCTCTCATCTTTGATCTGTTAGTGGAAAAACATCAGGGATTGACAGTCTTCCAGCTTCTCCCGCATCCCCGATTTTCTGTATTAGTCAAAACTTTGCTTCTTATCTGATTTGAATTCTCCCCGGGTATTCAGTTTTAGAAGCTGTCTTGTCATTGCTCTGTTTCATTGCACGACGGCGCCTGGCTTTGGTGCTTGATGTCTTCACATTTAACAATGCTGTTGGTCCACATGGGGGAACAATTAGGATGTCAATGCCTCGCAGGCAGAAACAAAATTCATTTTGCCGTTTGTCTCTGCAGAGAATACTCCGGCCAGCGAAGATGGTGGACATTTAGGCAAGCTGCTTGTTCTCAACTACTGGATGTTAGCAAAGCTCACATTATCATCATCATAACTTTGACATTTACATTGGTTCATCTTCAGCTTTTTTATCTGTCTTTTTTGTACTTTTGCAAGAAAAACTAAAAAAAACAAAAACATTTGGAATTACTTTGATTTTATTCTCAGTGCAGATTTTAAACTTAGTGTATATTTATTTATTATTTACAAATAATATTGAAGGATGTGGGGTTTATTTTTTTTTGGGGGGGGGGGGGGGGGGGAAATTTTA
>VURO01003050.1:2451-19088 GCA_015108175.1 Pelvicachromis taeniatus | reverse complement strand
TGGCGATTAATATTTCAGCGTCTCCCGTCGAGGAGCTGAAAGCAAGTTTGGCCCTCTTAGGCTAGAAAAAGAGAGAGAGTGAGCTTCCATCATATATTTGCAAAAAATCAGCAAACCTTTACCCCCCCTCCACTGCCCCACTCTCACACAGTCTGTGTACAACTTACAGTATTTTGGCTCTTCTTTTTCCTTTATTGCATATGTGCTCATTACATACACACACAAATGCACCACATAAAGCCCTAACTCAAACTGACTTAATTGGTCTCTTTTTGTTTCACAAAACTGAGGGAGGAGGGGTAGACTTGATGGAGGAGGGGTAAATCCCTTCTTCTCTTGTCCCCCATCTCCTCGTTCCTCTCTGTCGGACAGGAGTGTCTTTTTCTCGTCATCCTTCGTTTGACGTCCTTATGCGTTTATGGTGAAATTGTCCAAGCTTCTGTGGTCGTGTAGAAAAGTTGAGATGGGTGGTATTCCTCACTGTATACACAAACTGAGTTCATTCAGAACAAATCAATAGCCTCCCTCATTCATACTGTACACATGCACTTAAAATATGAGAATTTGAGATAGCCAGGTGCATCATGGGTTACTGGGATGTCAATATTCGAAGCACTGCTCCTGAATACAGAAATCACCCTGACCCTACACCAGAGCTCTCCTCTCCTTGATTCCACAAGTATCCTGCTTTAAAGCCATGTTCACATGAGCCTGGATTCATTTTGTATTTGATTTCAGATCTATCGTAAAGCAGTGATTTTAAATACCAGGAGTGTACCTTTGATAAACTGATAAAAATCAGTTACATTTTGTTTTTCATTCAATATTCTGACTCTTAAATCACAAACACTTGGCAGTTTAAGGATTAATACCTCTTTTTTTCCCCATGAGCACGGTGTCGGTGCAATCACTTTTACCTTTTCCTCCCTGAGAAAAAGCCCATTGTTCAGCACGTTTGAGGACTCGATATACTGGTACTTAGTGAAAGTCTGGGTGATGTCCACTAGAAGGAAATCAAAGTGTCCTTATGTCCCTGGGACCTAAACTTGAGATATTTATTAACTGCAAAGGGCTCTCATACTAGTATAAAAAAAATATCCTTATATTTATAATTATGCTACTTGAACCTATTTAAAACAACTTTTGAGCATCTGAACAAAAGCAATCCCCTAATTCCTAAACAATGTAATATTTTTGTTAAAATGCTTGAATTCAAGTGTACCCTACACAATATTATACTGTACATACTGTTGTATATACAAAGAGTATGCAGTAGTGCACTGGATACTTAGATACTCTTTGTTTGGATGTATAGTGCTATTCTGTACTGTGAAGGACAAAGGGTGTCCGTGAAGGTCAAAGTTGGTTTCACGGGAGACACAGTTGCAGAGAAAATTGTCTCCATGCAGCCTTTAACTATCTAAGCCTCTGTGATTTAGATCCCTACCACTCGTCTCTTCCAAATAGGCCCCCATATTCAAGACACTTCTTTTGTGTCTCACCCACCTCTGGCCTCTCAACCCCTCCCCTGTGCAGATAAACTGTGCTTTTCATTCTAAGCATGCAATTCTCATCTTCGTCTCCATATAGGTGTATGAATAAGTGGGGGTCTATGGGCTGTGCGTGAGTAAGTGGAAGTCTGCAGACTGAAGTGCAGCATGTGGGTAGGCATTCATGGGAAACAGTGGTTGGTGCGCTGCACAGTGATGGCTAATGAAGTTCCTCTGCACCTCATAGCCCTATTAAACTGCTGCCCCCTACCTCTACCCACTTCACCCCCCACCTCTTGCCTTGTTTCTCCCCGAGGGAGAGAGTTGGCAGGGAGCAAGCCGGCTGCTATGGCAACAACAAGGAACCCTCCCTCTCCCACAGGTCTCCTTAGCAACTGGTAGCTTGGCATTGCGGTAATGAGTGTGCCCGGTGTGCCAGGCTTTGTGTCATGTTGGCATGTGTGTACAATGTACGTGTGTGAAAGAACGAGTGAGTGTGTGTACAGGTGTGTGTGTGTGTGTGTTTGAAAATGAATGTGTGGCTGTTGAGTACACTTTGCCAATTTAGGTGAGACTTAAAATGTGTGATGACAAAAAGATATGGAGGCAGTCCTTGCTGAGGATCCAAAAAAAATGTGATTTTTTTTTTTATTGAAATGTGACCAAACCTGGCACTTCAGTTGACATGACTCCACTTGTCGTCTTTTTTCTGTCTGAGTATGTGCCTCTACAGATGTGTGTCTGTGGTCTAGATTTGTGCATTATTTTCTTCTTCGAGATTGTGGTCATTCTTCTCTATACTGTGAAATTGAAGCAATTAAAGGGACGATCCGATTAATTTTGCATGCCATGTGCATGGCTGCCTATGAGTTTCCTGCTCTGCTGAAATTAAATTAAATGCTGAGAATGATTTTTATTAAAGTGCGATCAGAGGTGTGCACTGACCTTTAGAATGTAGGAAATGAGATTCTCATTGTTATGAATGAGATTATGTGGAAGCTGAGTGTGGGGAAAAAAAGCCTGGGCCCGCATTGATTCCATTGTTGGCTGACAGTTTCTTTGTATATAGCAGAGGGAGGTTTCAATATAATCAAATCCACACTGTGCCTGTTGGCTATTAAATGGACTGATACACAAATATGGACACACAGGCACTCGCATAAATGCAGATTGACTTGCACACACTTGAACGCACGCATATCTTGCAGATCTTGTAAAAAAAGAGCTGTAAAAGTCTCTCCAGAAACGTGTTGCTCTTTAACAAAAGCATGGCAAGCCCAGTGGAAAATGTTAGTTTGCTCCCTAGACGAGGTGTGAAGTGCGAGCAGGCGGCCGGCCCCACAGGTGGCCCAGCCCTAACACCTGTTGTGTGAATCCTCTGTGGGAGGGTGTGAGCTTTGCCTACCTTGCAGGTCCCAGTGGAAAAACCACACCCATGCTATACTGTGGCACGTGCCCATTTGTGTGCCCACACGGCTCCCCCGTTTCGTGCGTGGGAGTTAGACGTGATGCCCAGATTGTGTCCCCTTTGTGCCCACCGGAAACACTCAGCTGCCCCTGGCATCAGCCGAGCGGATTTTCCGATCTCCTATCCGGGTCTCAGATGCTCTTCTAATCTGTTAGTATCTATTTTTACCCATCAAAGCTGCAGCAGCCCTTCTCTATCCCACACCCTGCCACCCCAATGCCAACCTTTCCCTCCAGGGTGGGCACGGCTGATGGGTCGCCAGCCATTGGCTGCAATTAGTGCACAGTCAGGCAGGAATCCCCTACCAACTCCATTACATCCCTCTTCACAGCCACTTCCTGATCTGAGGCTACCAGACACACTACAACACACTTGCTTTCCATTTTAAGCCTTTTTATAAATGGCACTCCTGCAGTGTTGTGGAATAATGGGGTCGGGTACAGAGCACCTTTCACAGTGCTTGAATCACTCTACTGTGCAAACTCGGTCTATTCAAGTACAATGGCGGCCAAGGGAATGCACATTTGAATTGTACCTGTTCACATTTGGTGCTTGGATTAAGTTAAAGTTCTATTTGTTAAACAATGGCCATTGGCGAGTTGATGAGTTAGCATTTAGCCCTTCCTGTAATGATGATAGAAAAATTGAAACCTGAAGTTTCTGACTTTTCTTACAGTGCTTAGCTGTTCAACAAGAAATTACAAAAGCTGCCAATCTTCAGAGATCCCGCAGTGATACACGGAGAAAGAAGCAGTTCTTAATCCCAGGTTTATTTCTTCTTCAACAAGGGCTGCAATGTGCCTTGCATGCCAATGCAGTCGTGACCACTGCTGTGGAGGCGATGATGGCATGTGGCAGAGAAGTAACTGTTTCTCACCTCCTAATAAAAGAGACTCCTTTTTAATCTTTTCAATTTGATTGCATTCCAAAACAGGCCTGTCTGCCCATCTGTCTCTCTTAAAGAAGCCTCCTAAAGGGATTTTAATCATCTGACTCTGGGCTTCTCAGGCAAATAGCTACATCTCTCTTTTTCTCTCTCACACACACACCCGCGCAAACAATTTCCAATTTTCTTTCTTGTACTCACTGTCATAGTCTCACTTGTCTTTTCCTTCTCTCTGACACACCATATCGTCCCAGCTTCATTGTGCCATATCTGTGCCGCCATTAGGCCCTTCAGTCGCTCTTCAAGTCCCCCTCAGACACATAAAATTCCCCCAACCCTGTCCCTATTAATCCACATGGCTCTAAATTCTTTATTTCCCTTCAAAGGGACAACGCGAGCCGTGACATCAATCACGGAAAGCGAATATTTAGCTGGCGCTAATTTCCACCAATAGCCTGGAGACAGGCTTAGCTGACAAAACTCATTCCTGCGCTGAACAAAACTGCTTGTGTTGAAACCTCCCCTCCCCCTGATCCCTCCTGCCTTCTGCACAGGCAAAAACAGCATTACAATAAACACAGTTAGCGCTTCTGTTACTCCCCCTTGATTTAGGCTTATCAAATGAATGTGCACCATAGAGGGATACCCTTTGACAATACATAATGGCTCCATTCTGCATGAAATGGTTTGGTAATACCAGTCGAGTGTGGCAAACGGTTTTACCCGGTGCCACTACAAGAACAGCTGCTGTGTTCTTAGCTGGGCAAGCGCACCACACTGCTTCACTCTTGAGGTTGTTTGAATCGGGTGAGTGGTTTCTTTTTGCTGGTTCCCAGACCTCATTCACAGTCCTTAGTTTCTCACTAAGTTCTGTTTGAATGAGTGCACATTCACCACAAGATGGGTCTTATAAACCATTTGACCTGTTTCCTCACTCCTCTGTGAGTGAGCGGGAAAAAACCCTGAGTGGATTCTGATGTTGCCCTAATGGAGGGGGATGGGGAAAGTGGGGGGCATTTTGAGGGCACCCATTTGTGTGGCTTAGAGGGGCCCCTTGTGCTACCGCTATATTCCCGCCCCTTATACCCAGGGCCCTTCACCTCCTGCTGTATCCCCCAGCACAGCTGAACCCATGCCAGTCAATCAGGTTATCCCAGATGAATCACTGCATCCAACACAATACCCCCTACCCCCATATTACAGCTAGTCCCAATGTTAATGCCTGACTGACATCTTGGGAGTGGCAACAGAGGGATATGTTGGGCATTAAGCCAATTTATGCAAGTGGGAAAAGACAGCTAACTCACAAGCCTGTGGCGATTTAACATTGTTATATGACCAGTGGGGACATGGAATATTGAGCACCCATATTGGCCTCATATTGCAGGTGGATTGTGTAGTTAGTCAGTTGTTGATGTGCGTACTGACAGGCATTAAACTTCATTGATTTTGAGCATTAAGTAGGCCTCTCTAGACTCTGAATCAAACTGAGTTTGCATGTGGAAGAAGGGAGGGAGAACTGTAGAGCCATTGATAGGTGTTGTGAGATTTCCAAAAGCCAAATGAATGGTTCTTGAAAAGGTTAGTAAAGAGGAACACATAAGGATGTTCCTGCTAGATTTCATTTATATATTTCTGTATCTGTTTTAAAACCAGTTGAACTCCCACCCCCAACTGCTTATTCCACCTGTGCAGGGTGGAAAAAGTGTCAACATGGGAGATTTGTTCGTAAAGAACATAATCTTTTAATCTGAGGACAAAGAGTCCTATCTCGTTGCTGGATATCTTTTGTCTAAATGTCTAAATCAGCTATCAGTTGTTTTGGGCCTTAATAAGAGTTGAACCCAAGCTGATTGTTTCCTTGCAGTCACAAAAGCCTTGTTCACCTTAATTGGCTTTGATTGGTCCACCCTTAGCCTCTTTTATTTAGTGGCCAAATTAACTCCTTACAGCCCGATTTAGCAGTATTTGATGAGGGTTGATGTTCTTTATATGTCTGTGTAGTTTGTCATTCAACCAGGTCATGCAATTCCTAATGTAAAGCAACTTCACTTATTTTGGGTTTTTTGTGTGGTTTGCGATGTTTCATCTCTCATCCAAGGGACCTCTTCAGTTGTAATAACTGAAAAATTAAAAAATGTTGAATGATTATGAAACAAAAAAGTCACATCAGTTCTCATGACTCATCTTGTTCGTTCCAGCATTATGGTACCAAGCACTGGATGTCTCCACATGACCCACTGGTTCATTCATTATTTAGAGTCTTCTCCACTAGCCTCATTGTATTAAAGGCGTATGATTTGAATAGGAAGTAGCGTCCTGAACCCAGGCATGTGATGTGTGTTCCTCTGTCATTGTATGTTTCTGTGGGCTTCATCGGTCTGTCTCAGCAAGCCAGGGGGCTGAAAGAGAATTTCCATTTTATGAATATTTAATGCATAATAAAGTTTTCAATTTTATTCTATTCTTTAACCCATAGGGCTAAAGAATGTCACAAAGCCAACCCTCAAGGACAGAGCACAAATTACAGGTAGTTGATTTGTTGGAGAAATTAGAAATATAGTTAACATCTGCCTCAGAAATCATCCAGTAAAAATACACTTCAACATTTGGAGTAGGTTATAACTACATCCTATAAGGGTTTTTTTTAATTTTTTTTATAGTGTCCCTATTTCCCACATCAAACTCCCTTTACTTTTTGCTACTATAGGATCATAGCATATCCAAGCAGCCTGCTGTGTATGTGGTAACCTGGCATAGCTCTGTGTGAGACACCCAGCTGGGAGTGCCCCTGAATCAACTTGGGATTAGCCCAGGATTGTCTGGGATTACTCGGGGATGGAGAGGGATTAGCAGTGACTGCCTGTTTCAGGGGCGTGAGGGCCAGAGGCTGGTCAAATTGCCCCTGACTCAGAGAACAGGAGGCAGACAGAACCACACCCACCATGAAACCACCTGCAACCTTTGTAATCTTAAATTCTATCACACACACAAATGCACGCAAACAGGATGACAGCAAAAAACGTGTGGTGGAAAACTATCGAAAGCCAGCAGCCAGTAATGATGATGATGCCGTTGCTGGCCACCATCCGAAATCTCTCAAATCTCTCTAGCAGGTGGATTCATCAGATAAAGAGGGTTTGGGATGATGACAAATCCCTCCAAGTTCAATGAGGCTGCTCTTCCCTCATACGGGGATAAATCGAGATTTGAATGAGACAGGTCACACAGAGTTGTGGCATGAAGTGGTTCAGCTCTCTGAAAGATGCCTCATTTACCACCGGCCGCGGTGGAAATGCATGAAAGCTTACATATGTTTTAATTCAGGCATCACCGGACTTGATGGGGCATGATTTGGAGTGGTATGATAGGTGGATGAGCCAGCCAGGGTGAGACAGGGAGTTGGCGCGGCACGTAGAGAAGCCGTCAGAAGCAGGGAGCGGGCATCCCCTGCGGACTTGCACTGCCAAGATGAAAGGCTGTTTAGTGTTGGAGCAGCAGCATCAAACAGCCGCCTCCTCTTGCATCCTTTCCCCCATCCCCCACTCTCCCTCCATTTCTCTCTCTGACTCTCTTGACTCTTACCACAATATGATATAGTTCTGCCATTGCACGTTTACCCGGTTGCCATGGTTACCCAGTTCTGGAGGTGTCACTGCGAGATAACCCAAGGAGGCATTCGCAGATCACCTGAATTCAGCTCACCTCCCGTTTACATGTTCACTGTCGCAATTTGATTTGTTTCCCTGCCGTGCAATTCCTTCTGAATACAAATAATCTGCAACATAATGAAGATGGTGGTGTGAGTACCCCTCAGTCCAAAATAATCCATTGTATGTGTATATTTCCAAACTGCAGGAGATGCTTTTTGATTTTTGATTATTGTCCTGCTTGAGCATCTAAATTACTTATGTACCACAAACAGCAGACTTATAACAACAGATTCCCTGACACTCGGAAACCGTTATTATTCAGCAATCCTTGAGATATAAATGATTTTTTAAAAAAACCCCAAAAAACTATATCCTTTGAATGACCGAGTCACTGGCTAACCCCAACCCATGCCAGTGTAGAGGATAATGGGAAAGTAATTGGTGGCACACTGTACAATTGAAGGCATAGAGATTGAAGGCAGAAGTGGGAAATGACTTGCGTTCAAAGAAGTGTGTAAAATAGGAAAAAGGAAAATTGAGACAAGTTGAAATATGAAGCATTTAGTGACAAAAAAGAAATACAGGACTGTGAAAAAGAGAGAACAAGGGAGGGAAAGGGAGATAGGCAGTGAAGGTCTGTCAGAGGGTGAGATACATCCATTAGCCCGCCTTCCTCCCGGCTCAATCTTGCGATACATCCCCCCATTCAACCTACGTGAAGGAAAGAGACAGAGCTGGCACTAAGCCAGACTGGCACCAACTTCAAACATACAGTACAGCTAACCTCAGTGGTTTACATCAGCCCAGCTAAAAGCAGAAGTAGAGGAGGACAGATGGATTGATGGAAATGAAAGTGGGAGGATTGACGTACATAGGGAGAATGTCTAAAGTCTGAGTCTTCGGTCATTTCAGGTGGGATTAGACTGACAGGGTGTTGCTTTATGCCAGCTGTAGCTGTTATTTGAGCATGTTAGTGCTTTTCAGTGAGTTCAAAATTTTCTGATTTTAGTTGACACTGATTGCACAGAGGTTTGAGTATCTACTTCTTGTGTTTTGTGCATCTAATAATGAGAATGTAAGCAACCTGATAATTTTTTGTGACTCATCATGTATGGACCGGATGGTTTATATGCAGCAGTGACAACTGTGCTTGTGATTGCAGTTTTCTTCAATGTTGACTTCAATACTTGATGTAATTAAAAAAAATCGTATTATGATTTGGAGCTTTTTAATCTAAATCTTATGCACATTTCCCTTATTTAAATTGTTTACATTTGTACATAAATAGTAATTGAAATGACATACTATATATTACAGTTTAGTTTGATATTTTGTTTTCTCTTTTATCTTTCTGCAGAACTCAATCCGACACAACCTGTCTCTTCACACACGCTTTATCCGAGTGCAGAATGAGGGTACAGGGAAGAGTTCCTGGTGGATGCTCAATCCAGATGGAGGGAAAATGGGCAAAGCCCCGCGGAGACGAGCAGTCTCTATGGACAACAGCACAAAATATCTAAAAAGCAAAGGCCGGATCAGAGGCAAGAGGGTTGGCCGCCCTGGGATTGGAGCAGGGTCTACTGGTGTGGGGCTCCAGAGCTCCCCCGATCATGGCAGCCCTTCACGGAAAGGCCTCCCAGGACCCGGAGGTGCATCTGGAACAGATGGAGAGTTTGATGCTTGGACAGACCTCCATTCCAGGGCTAGTTCATCAGCTTCTACCCTTAGTGGACGTTTGTCACCCATCCTTGCAGAGGGAGAACCAGAGGAACCAGAGGAGGGTGGCCTGTCCTGTTCCACCTCCCCTCACCTCTACCCGTCGCCAACTAGTGCACGCTCTCCATCCATGGGTGCTGGAAATCACTGTCCTCCTCTTGAGCAGCTGCCTCAGCTGGCTAACCTGACGGGTGCCATCAGTCTGGATGAGCAGATGATGGAGGACGGTTATCATCATCATCGTTCACAGCAGCAGCAACACCAGCAGCATCAAGCTATTGGCAGACATAAGCACCAAACTGCTGTCTATCACTACAACTCTGGAGTGAAGGGACAGGGCTCCTATGGTTCAGCTGTCTATGGGGCAACAGGTATGGGGATGCTGCGTCACCACTCACCCATGCAGACCATTCAGGAGAACAAACCAGCCAGTTTCTCTGGAACCATGCGGGCATACTCAAGCACTAATGCCCTTCAGAGTCTGTTAACAGGGGGTCCAACTGGACAGCAATACTGTCCCAAGGACATGATGCTGGGACAGGAGAGGGAAAGCCATTCTCTGATGAATCAAGCTACTAATGGAGTTGGATCCAACCATCACAGCCACCTCCCCGGCCTCCACAATGGCCACAGCCACAATGGACCGCATAGTCACAGCTCAGCTCATAGCCATAACAGAACTCACAGCCATACTCCCAGTCATAATCACAACAATGTAACCAACCACAACTCACCTCACAGCCTCACTCACAATGGTCACAGCCTCAGCCAGAGCCATAACCACACACCACCCCGGGCTGCTGCCCTTACCCCACGTGGCAGCAGCAATCAGTTGCAGACCTACAACCACAAAGCTCCTTACCTGTACAGCCCCCCGTCACATGCCCACCTTCCTGCTTCTACCACCCTCCCCCCAAATCCAGCAGGTATGCTCGGCATGCCCCAGGACTCCTGTCATGTTGCCACAGCTCCCCATCCACGTCACAACCATTACCCCGACCCACAACACCAAGGCATGAGTAATGGACCATATCACCATGGCCTTGGGATGGGCAGTGGTAGCGGTGGTAGCAACTACCACGGCTATCACCAACCTCACCCCCATGAGAGACTACCAGCTGACCTGGACATTGACATGTTCCATGGCAGCTTAGACTGCGATGTGGAGTCCATCCTCCTCCATGACATCATGGACTCTGGGGAGGAGATGGACTTTAACTTTGACTGCTCCTTAGCCCAAGGTGTGGGCATCGGCATGGGTATGGGAATGGGTGTGACTATGGGGATGGGGATGGGAATGAGTGGACTGGCTGGTCCACAGCAAGCCCATAGCAACCAGAGCTGGGTGCCTGGGTAAAGTCAAGAACAACACGTCTAACCCTCAGAAAGAACGACCCTCCTCATGAAGCACTGTGCTCAACTGTGACATTCCTGATTTGACACAAAGACTATAGGATCCACACTCCCATGTCTCTTTGTTGTCTTGACAATTCCACAGTCATCCCCCCTCCCCCCATTTTTTTTTAAAGATCCCCCTCTAGTTCATGTCACATTAAGGTTTTCCTCAAATCAGCTATACTGTGATGACAATCTCTCAGCTGTGCTTGCCCAACATCGCTTCTCATCTACCATGAGAACTGAACTCTGAATGCACTTTATTGCAAGTGGGTCACATCTCACGGTGTAATGCCTTCACAGAGCAGCTCAGGCAGAGCTTGGCATGTTTTGTAAGGTGGCTTCAGTATTTGACAAGAACAAATGAGGAATAACAAGCCCTACTAATAAAGTGTCAGATTTATGAACTGATAAAATTGGAGTCGTTTGCTTATATACTATCATTTTTAAAGGTCGGGAGAATTGTTTCTGACAGAAACATTTCTCAGTTACATGTGATTGGAGCCTTGAGTTTTCAAATGTAGAGGTAGCTTAAGATCTTCGGCATTTCTTATCACTTTTTTATACCTTAAATTAATATATTATTTAATGCAATATCCTTCAAGACTGGCTACAATTCAATAGTACACTAGGCTTAAATAGAGGTCTGATCAGAAGCCAGTTCATCATTTGAAAGAGATTCACATCCACTCATTCTTAAGCTCCACATAATTATCATACATCAGCAGCCCTGTTGTTTATAGCTATAGTCTTGCGCTTTGACTTTTCTCTCGGATGCAACATTTTGTTGTTCGGCTTCTTTGCCATTGGTTCGAGAATATTGTCATTGTGTCGTTAAATGGATTCTATCATTAGTGGCTAGCGCGCAATTTGGTGAATTAAAATGTCATATCACCTTGTCTCACCTGGGCCTCTTGTGCTAGTCTCCCTCTCTCTCCTTCTCTGTCTTCATCTGCGAGTGGAGACAAAGTGACCATTCCTCACACCAAGCCATTAATGTAGGTTGATTGAAATTCAGCATCTTGCTTTTAATCTCCAAAGTGATGCAGCAGCGATGTGTCATTATTGAGAGGCTAACGTGTTGTCCTCCCATCTCTCACCTCGGCTGCCCGGGCCACCTCTTGCTTCTCCAGCTTAATGCGCCAAGAAAGTGAGACAAAATGGTGATTAACGCCAAGTCACTCTGCCTGCTGTCCTGCTCTGAGAAGGGCCAATGTCACTGGCCACATGCCTGCTCAAAATGGGTAAACAAAAAGAAAAGACGGAGACAAAGATAGAACAAAAGCCTGTTGTTGTAGTGGGATCAATCATCAGCCTTAGTTTCCATTCCTCTTGGATGTTTGCGTCTCAAAACAGGTCATGTACTCCTATTGTAAATCGTTTCCATTGTCTCCATTTAGTTCCCTTGTTCCCATGTTTTCAGTGCTTATACCCTGCGCTTCAAATACTCAAACAGGTGAAAAGGGGGATGTTTAAGGAGAAAACAATCAGCCAATCTCAGTGGCATGAGTCTGTGTCTGATAGGGTTGTAATGCTTCACAGCCATCCACATCCACTTTTTGTGTGTTTATTCTGTTGTCTTGTAGTTGTTGTTGTACTGTTGAAATTGTAAGGACTGATGAAGACAGTGCTGAAATATCCATAGTGTAAGGGTGGAATCCACTGGTGAAATTATTTTGGTAGCGCAGTATGACCTTCCAAAGCTTCAACAGCGTGCACCCCTCCCGTATGTGCTCTGCTCAGTTTTTTCTGCGTTTGTGAGAGGGGGAGTCTGCAGTTAATTTCTCACTGGCCTTGAGAGAGAGAAGAAAAGAGGACACCCCTATTCTCTAATTCCCTCAAGGAGACTCTCCGCAATGGGTCTGTACAAAGTACGGCACACAAAGGAAAAGAAGGAGTGCAGGGGTGGGGGTGGGGGGGGGTTATTGTTAGAGCCAAAGGTCAAGCATGGCACAGACTATCAGACCCATTATTGAGGTAAATACCTTTATTTCAGGGCTTTTAGCGCACTGGTTCCATTTAATCTCTGAGCGGAAAATGCGTGAAATTTTATAAGCAACTGGGCCTCACAAAGCGGTTATGTTATATCCTATGCTACAGACGTTTATCAATGCCCTGCTATTGGAAAGATAGCTATATATGATGTCTAATTTTCCTCTATTTATTTATGAAAGAGATTGGTCTTTGTCACTCCTAAATGTGGTAATCGTTTGAGTCAACGCCTGTCCCTTCCTCTTTTTGTCTGTTTTTTAAGATGTCACTCCCTCTGACCCTTTTACTGACTTTTATTTTGTACAAAATCTATATATTAAAAAAAATTGTATAATAGTTTTTAAAATCTCAAAATAATATCAGTTTTGTTGTCTATTTCTTTTTTTAAAAGAATGTATCTCATCATCTGGTGACTGTTAAATAAATGAAATGCGAAGAAAACAATGTCTCTATTGTCACATTTTTTTTAAATATGACCAAGTAGAATTTTCCCTACAAAAACACAACAAAGTGACCTTTTCCTTGCAATTTAGTGAGTGTGAAGGGGGCTTTTCCTGAGCTACTTCTGTTTGTCCATCACTTTTTCTCTCATGTGCATGTATGCAGTAACTGACAAGTAGAATATGTGTGAGCTGCTTGCAAAATCAGTTTTACCTTGCGTTTCCTTATTAACTCTTTTCACAAAGGGGTGACAACCCCTGTTGGCAGCATTTGACCACGACACCGAGTCACTGTGTGTGGGAGGTGGGCACCAAAAATGTAAAATCACAATTGCAGGGAAGCATCACTTGTGCTAGAGAATGGATGAGAAAGCGAGAGATAGGGTGAACATGTGTGTGTGTGTGTGTGTGTGTGCGCGCGCGCGAGAGAGAGAGAGAGACAGAACGAAAGAGAGCGAGAGAAAGATAGTTCCTGACAGACAAAACAAGGAGGCACCCAGGCAGCCAGACAGAGTTTCCAGGATTGGAGTAATAGGTGTGTGCGTGTATGTGTGTGTTTGTGTGTCATAATGCTTGTTATGGCCCACAAAGCAGTATAGGTTGGCCACAGCTGTCCTGGTCCCATTGGAGGCGTTTTCACAGGAGTGTGCAGCGCTACAGCGCCATACTGCCAGGCCCCAAGGGAGCCTCTACCTCTACACATACTCTTTTACACACACACAGACACACACAGACATGCACATTCACAAACACAAATTTGAAAATACCACAGATTCACACTTTTATACAAAGAAGCACACAGCACAGTTATGAAACCATACGCACAGACACACACACACTCTTAGACAATTCTCACTTAGATGTACAGTTTTAATTGACTCCACTTGGCAAAGCTTCTCTGGAGGGAAAAATGTGAGAAGTAGAGAGAATGAGAAAAATATAGGTGTGGAGGTGAGGAAGTCAGACAGCTTATATAAAAAGCTAAATGTGCAAGAAAAAGAAAAAAAACCCACAGAAATTATTTAGTTTTAAAACAGCAGTCCAACACAGTCTGGTAACCTTATAAGATGTTTCATAATTTCACAATTAGCCTAAACTGAGTGTGATTGAGTGTAACTAAGACTGAGAACCTGGCAGAAGGCCAATGTCTCACTGTTCTCTGCATATCTCCTGAGAGGGATGGCGGCTAGGGCAGACAGGAAGGCAGTCCAGTCCAGGTGCGGCGCCTCGGGGAGGTTCTGCTCTTCTGTTCCTCATTATCAGAGAGGGGGAGAGAGAAACTGTGTTACAGTGTCATTATTCATCCACTCAGGCATCTGGGAGCAGGTCCTTCCTTACTTGGCGTAGTGATATCGTTGTAGAGACCGCCCTTGGAGCTAAAGGCTGGCTGGGGACACTACTAACTGCTAACAGACAGACCCACCCAGGCAAAGCTCCAGGGTAGAGATGTCCTTGAGTGCTTATGAGGATTCAGCACTTCTCACTTTCTGGCTGAGCTGCAAAGAGGAAAAAAAGAAAAAGAAAACGGCTATATCTCCAAAATTCAGTTGGTCACTGAAATGATTAATTTTCCAGTAGTGTGAAGTTTTATGCAATGCCTCCAGAATAAGACCTATTATTAGCCACCCCAACCCCATCAATTTTTATCATTAGCCATTACTAGGACTTAACTTTTCCAAACATGAATTAAAAAAAAAGGGGGGGTGGGGGGGTCAGTTAATTGATTTATACTATGTAGCTAGGCTCCAAAAATACATAAAATGATGTGTAATTTAAAGGTCAAACTGTCTGAAAGTATACAGATTGCATAATGTGTTGATGAATGATCACAAAGACAGGATTAAAATACTGGTGACATCTTCCTGGTCAGTAGTAGTGTTGTCCTGAAGGTGACCAAAAAACTTCAAAAGGTCCCTGGTTGGTTTGGTGACCCTCAAAAGGTCACCAAACCAACACTGCTGCTTGCAGAGCTGTTAAATTGAGGGGTAAAACAGATGAAAATTTTAAAGCACAAACCATTAAGTTTTGTTAGCATCATGCTTCACACGAAGTGAAGAGCAAGGACAGTTGAAAGGTACATTGATATTTAAAGGAATTAAAAGGGAGCATTTTGCTTGAATCTGTTGGTAAACTATGGCCAAAAACAGTCTTTGTGCTCTGTATTTCTGAGATCCTTCTGAAAGCTATGATTTGCCCTTAAGTTTAAGCACTACTGAAAGACAGTTTAGAGACGACCACCATTCAAAGGATCAAAGGTTTGAGACATGGTCCTTTCTTTTAAAAAAAAAGAAGAAAAAAGTCGCAATTTTGTCTGTATTGGTCTACAGAGAGACAGGAACCAAGGGCAGATTCAACAAGGTCTGCTGGACGCTAATGATTAGGCCATAAGATGCCTCAGTACTCAATGTTTTCACAAGGGGGTGATGCCTGAAAGGTTATAATATGCACTGGTAATGTGTATTAGCTGTTACAAGATGCAAGCAGAGGATCAAAGTCTATAGTCAAAGAACAGGTGTTCACCAAAAAGAGACCTTGAGCAAAAGCAAAAGGTTAGTGTTGTCAGAAGTTCAAAGTAAGTACTTGGATTTACTACTGAAAGAACAGTTAACAGCTCTGGTGCTGAAGAGACCTGGACAAAAGTAAGGCAACATGTTAAAGGTGATAAGGTGGACATTTTTTAATGCAATTAATATAAAGTAATTTTAGTCCAGTGTGTCTCACAGAAATCATACAGTGATTCACCATTTAGCTTTTAGGCTCTCTAAACTACATTGCAGAGGGGTCTTTGCATTAGTTGGGATGGCTTCAATTTTCCTCATACTGATGTAAACAAACCTTTCAGCACCAGCAAACATTAATAACTTGGATTCAGTTGTTGACTAATGTTGGTCCCTGTATTAAAAGACCTGTCAATCAATTTGGGAGTTTTAATGGGACTTTTCAGTGCTTGTGCTTTTGGCTATGGATCTACTTCCTCCTTTATGTTTCAGCAATAACCACAAAGAGTAAATCTGTACAGGTAATGAAGTTTTTCTTGAAGTAAGTCTCAAGATCAGATATTTTAGGATATCACAGTGTTGACCACCAAATAAACGGCCTCAAGCTAAAAAAATAAATTGAATAGTGTTCTAAGATATCTCAAGACCAATTATCTTGAAACAGCTTGATAACAGTGTTTATCTTTAATGAGAAACAAATGACATCTCATTCTAAAACAGGATATTGTCTTTTCTAAATTCATGTTGGCACTGTGCAAACTACTTCAACCATTGCTTGAAGGCTTGTATAAGAAGTCTGCTGCAGTTTGGATTAAATCCAAAAGGATGAATATGAAACATTTTGTGCATAAGGGGTTCCAGAAGTCTTCAAGTAAAGGTTTAATGTGTGGCTTAGAGAGCTGACAATCTGCATTCAACTTCAAAGTCTGAGCTTCCTCTCGCGAGAGTGTCCATAACTAAGATCTTGACTGGATCCCTATCAAGACTTGCTCACCTCTCTATGATTGCTGGAGGGCATGGGTGGGCTCTCAGTTCAATGATCTGTAAAAAAAAAAAAAAAAAAAAAAAATTTTAACTTTTTTTTTTTCTTTTTATTTTT
>VURO01003043.1:91771-101886 GCA_015108175.1 Pelvicachromis taeniatus | reverse complement strand
GTGCGTTTACTTACAGTGCTCCAAAACGTATTCCAACAGTTCACAAATAATGCAGTTCCCAATTGTGCTCCTCCTTTGCTCCCGAGTGTCTCCTTGTCTGTGGTAGCCCAGTGCACAAGTGGTGCTCCCCGAAACTTCTCTCCGCCCGACTCTCCTCAAGAGGAAGTAAATGACCAGATAATCACAGTTAGCTGGTTTGCTAGCCGACAGTTCCAGTTCAGTGTAATAATCCCACTTTGATGGTCGCTGCATCCAGCTTAAATGCCACTGGTCGTAGAGGACGGTTGATTGGAAACAGCTGGCCGAGTGATGAGACGCGGGAGGACCGATGACAGTGCGGAGGGTTTATTCTATTTTTTTTGAGCGACGTTCAAGTCACGCTCCATACCAGTTGGTGGCGGTAATGCACCATTCAGTTGATTGCCAACCGCCAATAAAATTTAAAAAGAAGAAAAAGAAGACAGCGCGGAGAGACTTCCAGTCAAAGGTCGCCAGTCTACTATTGGAGACCAGCGTCTATTTGTTGTGACATGTTTTCAAACCGGCATTTATTAGAAACCGGTGTTTAAAAGAGATAGGCTACTAATGGAAGATATACGGTATGCACAAATCTAACGACATTGGTGGATTTGGTGTGACCAACTTTATACTTCAGTATAGTCTGAACACCCTTGGCCAAACTGTCTTTTAATTTCTTTAAGCACTCTTTAGGAATGGTTGTGAAGACTTCCTGAAAGCTTGTCTCTGTCAAGATGATCCCACACTGCTTCAATAGATTTGAGGTCTGGGCTCCGGGGAGGCCAATCCATGCCTGACAGCATTCCATTGTGTCTTTTTCCATTTGGGTATTTTTATTTGAGAAATAAAATTGTTGCCAAACCGAAGCTTTCCAGATGGTACTGGGCGATGGATCAAAAGTCCTTCTGCTCTTAATTCCATCCATTTTAACAAGATTCCCAAAACCACTGACTGAAACGCAGCTTCAAACCATGAACCCACTTCATGAGATCTGTGCTTGTAACTAAATGTTCCCTAATAAATACTTAAATGAACCTTGAATTCCAAGATCAAAAAAACCCTCAGTATCTCTTGGAGTTGCTTTTCAAATTCTGCATATATAAAAAACATGTATTTCAACTGGAGCACATCAAAGAAGTACTACTATACTTCATTTTGCTCGCTTATTGATCCAATTACCACGTTTGCCTTTAAAAAATAGCCCTATTTTTGTGGACAAATAAGGCCAAGCAATAAACACTGCTTTCAGTTTCCATGGCATCTGCAGGTCAGTGAAAAATGTGTTTCTAATAGGTTATTTGAGCTAACTAATTAAAAGGCTGTTTAAATGCATATCAAGAGCCAGACGGGTAAGATGCTGACATTTAGTTGAGTGCAAATCTCTGACTAAACTGTTTGAACTCATGGCATCACGGCTAAAATAGGAGCTAGGATATGTGAGGAAAGACTACATGAAACTAGTGCAGTTCTTTATCAGTACTGCTTTTAAATAAATGAACGTAGAAGCAGAAATCTTAAAAGAGGCACTGCACAATTTCAGCTTTTACTGCAATGTGTTTTTAGTGGTTAAATTATTATACAACTATAAAAATGATTCAGACGTTATGTATACTGGAAAAGCACAATATAAAATAGGAGTATTTCATTACATTTAAATGCTCTTTAAACTTGCAACATGATCAATCACGCCGCGCTGACTGTCAAAAAAGACCACGTGTATTCTTGGTCTCAGCTGCGATGTTTAGTCATTTGCACGCGAATAAAAAGCGACTTTTCTTTTCTGTCCAGCACGATTACTTGGCCATGAACAGCCTGTGCTTTTCTTAACATTTGAAAGATTAATGAAGTCCTCGAACAAGTTTCTTTGGGTCTGGGAGTCGAATCTAATAAGAACAGATCCTCCATTCATCACAACATTAATCACTTTGGTACATATTAATGCCAGGACAGGTGCTGTGTTTTTGCATTTGCAGAAGGTATCACCAAAGTATCTCCTTGAATTTCAGGAGTTGGGCGTTCATGTGGAAAAAAGAACATTTTTCTGCTCATGAGTATTTTAATTGTATTTCTCTGAATTACTGGACAGTCTGCATGTTGTTTTAGAGTTTGAAGATAATGACTGGGGGCATATTTAAATGAAGAGACTTTGTTCAGACAGCAGTAATGCATGCTTGTCTTTGAGAATTTGCAGTGACTCATCTGTTATACACAAAGGTTATAGAACAAGGCATGTTTTTTAAAGTCTTAATGGATCGGCGGAACATATTTTCCGGAAGCAAATAGGAAGATTTCGTGAAGATGGTGGAGTGAGTAACTCGCCACATTTTTTCAACTTATGTTTGTTAAGTCACAGGGGGACACATTCTGTCAGCTCCCATTTTGAACACGTGTGTGTTCACAAGCACAACTGCAGTATACTATGGTGAGCTCCACTTCTGTCCTTAGGTGCTTCAGTGGAAATCTATTTAATTCAGTTCAATTTTATTTATATAGCACCAAATGACAACAAACGTCTCAATGCACTTTTTATTGTAAGCTAAAGACCCCAAAATAATACAGAGAAAACCCCTACGATCAGGCAACCCACCATGAGAACGCAATTGGCGACAGCGGAAAGGAAAAACTCCCTTCTAACAGGAAGGAACCTCCAGCAGAACAGAATGAGGAATAATAATCATAGCATCAGTATAAGGACTCATAAATTTCAGGAAATTTGTGGAGGGAGATTGCCAAAACTACCAGATTGGACAAAAAAGTGGAAACAAACAGTGGGGACCCAGGCGGTACAAAGCATCTGATTTATTTCTATATGCTGGTGTTGGTTATGTCGTAGGCTCTGCAAAGATTCACTAGACACAATCAGTCTCCTACAGCAAAAAAAAGTTTAACAAAATCCATTTTTTCCTAGCCACTAAGAGGTTGCTGTCCTATTTTTACTCTGGTATGACTGAGCCATCAATAACTACAGTACAGATGACTGTACTGCTTGTTTTCACTCCGATTACTTCAAATGTAAACCCAGAAAGAATGAATCTTTCAGCATTGACTCAGTCCATTAACTACAGTTTTCAACTTCTCATATCAATGTAGCTGTAGCTGTCAAATATTTTGGGTGGCCTTTTAAGAAATTCTTAATCAGATGCACACAGATATACAAGTTTTACATATCACACAACACTGTGTGAACTGTAAAAGACATAATAATGGTGCTGTGCAAAATTCATGTTTGGATTGCAAATAAAAATCAATTCTCCCAGTTGGGATGGGTCAGGGAGGGGGTTGCAACACAGGGGAAGAGGCAAGGAGATGAAGGAATCTATTCCTGTTTTGTTGTGGGCCGGTTTGACTTGGCACAGTGAGGCTCTTTGAGTGGGATCAAATATTATTTCAACTCACTCCCCCAGGGGTGAGACCGGGTCCCCGAACACATCCTGCTTTTATCTCAGGCCACTCTTCAAGGCTCTGAGCCTTACCTAGGAGAACAGAGGTGTGACAAGGAGGTAAAGTGAGGACTGAGGAATCCAGTGTACTAGTATGTTGTCTGTATAGTGGTGGTAGTATTTATGTAGTATGTTTGGTTCACCGGTAGCTTTGTTTGAAGCTGAGGAAGAGGGCCATGCGCTCATTACTGTATAAAAAGGAGACAGATTTGCAAGCTATATAATGAAAATTGTGGCGTGAAATTACATGCACACAAACTCGTGCAAGAAGAAACCACGCACACACAGTGCAGAGTTGAAAAATGCCAGAATTGCAGGAGAAATGCTGCTTTTTTTATTCTTTTGTTTGAAAGCCCAGAAACCACATGGTGTTGAAATGATACATCAGCATGAACACAGTCATTAACTGACTATTTCACCTGTCTAGCTCAGCTGCTGTGGGCACTAACCTTATACATACCCTGTGGAGTTTATGAACACTAACAGCACTTTGGAGCAGTGCTTTGATTAGTGGTTCCCCATTTTGTGTGTATATTTTGTGCTCATACAAAAATGAACAAACATATCTTAATATGGACAGCTCCAATAAGGCTTTAGTATGATTATTAAAAATCCCTTTAAACCTATAAAAAACTACAAGTAATAATTGAAACAGAAAGTTTCACTGCATTTCTTTTATGCGGTGCACCAAAATACAGCACATGAGGCAAAAACAGAGAATGGACAGTTCACTGTTGTACCTCGCTCCTGCACAAACTGATGATAGGCTGCACCATGAATTGCTCATCTAGATTCATCACTTTGCAAGACCTGTTGCCACTGATTTTTAGACCAGCTGTTGTGTAATTTGGGATACCTCAGCAGTTTCCCTTCCTTGTTTTCTTGACAGTCACCCTTCCACAGAGGCTAATTCTGATCAGGCTTCAGTGAACAGTAGTTGGATCAACTGTAGGGCCAGATGCATCTGTCAGATCCTGTATCAGGTCTTTGGATATTGTTTTTCTTCCTATTTCTTAACATGGCTTTCAGATACAGTTAATCTGCTGTAGATAGTTTTTTTTTTTTAGGCCTGTCACTTCATATTTTGTCCTCCACTTGACAAGTTTCCTAATGTTCTAAGAGCATGGCACACCATTCTGAGATGTGCCAAGTTTCAGTCTCATAGTTCTTTGGGAATCACATTGTTGGTGGAAAAATATCATTTCCCCATCTGTGGCATTTTTAATATATTTAACTAAAGAAATCAGAGGAAATTATGTGTTACTAGTTACTAGCTAGCAGCCTATGGCTGATACAGTTTAAATCAGTTTAAAACAAACAAAAAACATTCCTCCAAAAAAATGGTTAGGTATAATTAATGGACTGCTAATGAGTGAAAAAGTAGCCAATGTTAGAAGAAAAATTGGAAACCTGCCAATCAAATATAACAAAGTATGGCTCACTGGTAGAGATGAGGGGTGGCTCAAGACTTTTACTGAATACCCTCACATTTTCCACATATATGTTCACATTTGAGCAATAAAAATTAGATATTATGTGCAAACTTGGACGTTGCCAGTTGCCAAAGCTAGCTCATCTGTTTAAGTTAAGCTAGCTTTAACTGCTACCATATGAATAAATCTGACATTTTCTTGTCTTTCTAACCAAAGCAACCTACCAACAGACTGCCTAAACATTAAGTTTCCCTTTTGAGAGTAATTTCTTAGCTTGCAGTCCAACCCAAAAGACTTATATCGCCTCAGCTAGCAGAGCAACTACCTCCAACTCACACAGCAAACGTGCTGAAAAGAATGATTTAAGTGCAGGTGGGCGGCATGGGGGAGGCTGCTCTCATTTGGACTCCTCACGACTGACCGCGATTGGACAATTGGCATTTGAGAGGCTGGCATGGCTGTCTCATTACCCCTGTAACCAGAGGTGTGTATGTGTGTGTGTGTGGGCACATCATGACTCCTCACCTTACCATTCCTGTCAATGTATCTCCTACACCCTGTCCTCTGACAAACAACCTAGAGGTTTACAGCCACCTGCACAGCCCGTGTTCTTTTTTTGGCGTTCTGGCCTTTTGGTGCGACACGAGAGGGCTAAGGCGCCGTTAAAGATACAGCAGGTCGTACGTGTTGCATTATTGGGTGTCTCGGCATGCAAGGGAGGCCGCAGTGGATTGCATTAGCCTAAGCTTGCCACTAAATTATGCCAGTGTTTCGAGAAGCCCTTGGCAGTGCGCGGAGAGGCAATTTATTCTGACTAAATGTAGGTTGCCGTGATATGTGAGGAGTGCTTTGTGGAGAGAGCTTGGTTGAGCCAAAAGAAGCTTCAATGAGTCCTTTACCTCAGCTCTGAATAAATCACCCTCAAAGTGTCAAAGACCACTTGTGTTTTATCCCAGTCTGTATGATGGAGACGGAAACACTCAATGGATTAGCATGGCTAGAATTTGGATGAGGGACAGCAAGGGCATCTCATATGGACAGCTATCTGAAACCATTGTGGAAATGCAATCTCAAAGGAGAAGTCTGGCAGTGCCATCAGTGCCGAAGAACCATGCCAAAACTGAAATGCTGGCATTACAAAGCATTCAGGGATCTGATCCATAACAGCACAGATGAGAATAAGCTGTGTAGTCAAACCTCACGAAAAGAGATGTCTAAGCAGGTTATTAGCAGCTTTAACTTGGTTTTAAGTTTTGGACAGTTGTGTTTATGCTGAAATTCGTCACCTTTTCCCTTATATCCCCAAGAAAACTTCCATGATTATTTTCAGCTTTGCTCAGTTTTACTTATCAGGGCTTTTGTCCACTTTGGCCTTGTCCACTCTACCCTCTTTTCTAATCTGTCAGTCTGCTCTTTTCTCACTGTCCTCTCTGAGCAGCATGGCACCAGAGCCTGTGGGACAGAACCATCTGTCAGCCACCGAGGAGGGACAGCTAGACATGCTACCGCCATTACAGCGATGGATTTCTACTGTTCTCTGTCTCAGGACGAAGACTCCTTCCTCGCATGCCAGGCACACTCTCTCTTTGTTGTAGAGCCAAAAATATGACATGTTATTCCACTTGCAGGTTCATTCTGCATACAGCATCCCCAAGTTACCTCACACTGTCACTTTGCCCAAATTTTTCAAAGTTCCAGAGATGTTCATTGTTTTACATCTCAAAAGTATTTGTTTTTCCTTGTTTTGTTTTTTTACTTGGCTTGTCAATCTTGGTCCTTTTTGCACCCCATTTCTCCTCGTGCTCACTCTGAGTTTCTCACTGCAGAGCTAAAATAGCCTGAGGCTGTGTCCACCAGGGATATTTTTCTGTTTTTCACAGCCATTGTGTAAACATTCTTGTATAGATTATACCACTTGCCAAAAGAAAAAAAAAAGTTAATCGTTGATTCTGAAAGCTTGGAAATTTCATTAAATGGATAATAGGAGAGGAACAAAATTTCCCTTAAGTAACCTGGAACTACCAACTCCACGTTCATCACAATAAAACCACATTTTAGGCCTCACTCAAAAAGTACATAAACAGAGTCAAGAACAATAAGGTATAAAACTACTGATTTTATATTATCACACACAGTGGAAACCCAGATCTATACAATTGTACAAAACATAGAATCTACCAAAATAAACTACGCAAACTTAGTATTTACTTTTAAGGTAACAGTGCTGTATTTAGTATTTATCATCTTGGGGTTTTTTTTGTTGTTCTTTTTAAGTATACTTTAAAGTATTTGTAGTGCAGCAAAAACAAGTGCAAAGTGCAGGCTTTGGTTATTTGGTCTGCTGAAAGATATTTAATATAGTTGACATAATTTGAGCATAATTTTTTTAATATATATATTACATTTATGTGGATAGGGTATATGTGTAATATTCATTTCATTGTTTGGTAAAATTTGAGTAAGTGTTCAGTAAGAAATAGCAAGTGAAACAAGTTTTTGCTCACAAAACCTGTTGCTGTAATGTACATAATAAAGTCATTGTAAATTTAATCAGTTATGCTTAAAAACCACTGCATGCCAACATGTTGTTGTCAGTCTGGAAACCTATTGTCACTTGCTTTGTATAGCACTATTGTCATTTTGCCCTTCAGCTTAATAAAGGGGTGGCTGTAGCTCAGGAGGTAGAGCAGAGCATCTGTGGACTGTTGAGTGTGAATGTTAGATAGAAAGCAACTTAAAACATAAAAGAACATGCTTGTGTGATTACAGCATGTTGTATAAAGTGTTTTGAGTGTTCGGTAGAGTAGAAAAGCACTTTACCATTTACTTTATATATGTCGCCAATACATATGACAACTTTAAGAATCAGACTTTAAGTTCGAAGGCCTTTTGTCCATTTTTGACCAATTAATCATTACGTCGACCTTGGTGAATGCAAGTCAAATTTGAATGGATTGTTAACATGACCCCAGTCTGCACCCCTAGAAAAGTTTTATCAGAATACTTTCAAAACCTTTCAAGGTATAATTTTATATGGACAGATTGACACACATGCATGCAAATGCTACTCAAAATATAACCTTGATTGGTTTGAAAAACCAGTCTGTGTTTGTGTCTACAATACAGGAGTTATTACAGAATGAAAGTCAACCAAAAACCAACCAACATGGTGGTCTTCTGAACAAGCTATGTGAGTTTACGTCCTTGCAAAGGTATGTCTGTCCTTGCTGACTCCCTGTATTCTCTATAGGTTCAATGTAGTATTTAGACATGAGATCGGACAGGGTTAGCTAATTAGAATTCTAATTTTAGTAGATTTTTCTGCTGCCCAGGTATTTTTAAAAACTTGTTATCAAAATGATTTGAAAGTTTTATTTAGTTTTGTAATGCTTATTGCTTCTTTAAGAGAGAATAATGATATTTTTAGAATTAAAAATTTCATTTTCATTAAAGAGCTTGTTCAATACTGATGGATTAACCAATATAGAAACATAAAAAAAAAAAAAGATGTAATTGAAGGCAGCTGTGGCATAAACTTTACACTGGGTGGTGATTCAATAAATGCGTTAAGCACTATATAGAGATTTTTCTAACCTTTAAACTTGTTTGTCTTCATAAAACATTAGCTGATATTTGTGGAACAAAGCTCATGCGTTGGCTACATATATGTTTGCCTGTGTAACAGGTAGGGTCATGCATTGTGTCAAAATACCACTACGGACAAAGATCCTCATATCATGTTTTGTTATTTCCAAACTTATGGTACCTGCAGTAATGATAACACTAGAACGGTAGACACATTTATGTCAGCGTGCACACAGCTCAGTAGCTAGCAGCATAGCCTTTTTGCCGTTGCTCACCGAGCAGATGTAACGATGATGCAGTTTTACCATTTCACAAACATCTTCGCCTCTGTCTAACCCCCCTAGGCACATACAAATCACATTTACATGAAGATGAAATAGTAATCGAAAAGAACAGTCTTAAAGTAATCATCACCCTCTTAAGTCATTATTAAACGAGCTACATGTGTATTCTTCTTCTGGGCTGTATTTTGTTTCAGGTCCTTGTTTATGATGCAAAGGAAGGTCCTACATCACCACCTCCTTCTGATAAAATCCACCTAATTAATATTGTTGAAAAGCATTCTGCAGATGTTGCGTAGAGACAATAGCTTTAAAAAAAATAAATGATCTTTACGTAAGTTCAGGTGCCTTTCATTGTATGCAGCACATTATGACTGCTAGTGAAGAGACCAGATCATATTTTTTCTGTCTTTGAAC
This sequence comes from Pelvicachromis taeniatus, assembly GCA_015108175.1. Taxonomy (NCBI): domain Eukaryota; kingdom Metazoa; phylum Chordata; class Actinopteri; order Cichliformes; family Cichlidae; genus Pelvicachromis; species Pelvicachromis taeniatus. The sequence continues at coordinate 92,712 of VURO01003043.1, read as the reverse complement.
AGTTCCTAAAGTATAAGTCAGATTATACATTTAAGAGTTATCAGTTTTTAATATACGCTACCACGTACTTACCTGGTGATTTGACTGAGTAGCAGTGCGTCACTTCCACTTTGCACAAATCGCAGCACAATCTAGACACGTTTCCACTGTATGGGAGGGAAAAAAGCAACTGCATCCAAAACAGCTGTCAGCCACAATGGTACTAGTTAAATAGGAAGACGTTACAAGAAATAAAAAACCCTACCTGGAAAGAAAATGTATACATAAATAAAAAGGCACTGCTTTGTGCCATGCACTTCAGAATCTTTCTTTCCAAATAAACCAACGACATAACAGTAAGGACATTTATGCAGTGACATAAACCTTTTACCAGTGCAGCTGTGTGTCAGCTCATTTTTGGCATTAAGTTTCACTGAAACCAATTAGTGCTGGAATCGCACCCCATGACTGTGACTGTCTCCTAAGCTAGCCTATGTAGTAATATGATGAAGCACAGGGTTTAGACAGGAGTATGCAGTGTGTTGCCATGTTGCTAGCTATTTATATGACAAAACTAGCTGATCCTGTGACTGTGTAATTAAAGGTATATTACATTTTGTTGGGACCCTGCAAGTTCTAGATTAGTTGCTTAGGATGGAGTATGGTACTCTAGCATTGGAAAAAAAAAAATAGCTTCCTCTGTAGCAGTCCAGTGCTTGTTCCTGGACATCGCCAATACTGTAACATCATCCTCTAAACAAACAACAAGACAAAAGGTGAACAACGGTGCTTGTTTCAGAAGCTGTAGCCAAGACATCACTGTGCATGAAGATCCTAACACTGCATGTTTCTGCTGCATCGCTATTTTTGTTTGCCTCAGCTATATTAAACTTTCAGGACTTGCTGCTCTGAGCACTAAAAGACCAAAAACACGCTAATCTCTGAGCGCCGTCAGGAACACG
>VURO01003043.1:72984-86687 GCA_015108175.1 Pelvicachromis taeniatus | reverse complement strand
AATCTGGCTCTGGTATTATATCACTGACCTTCAAAAATGTCTCCCCCTGCCTACATCTAGTCTTCATTCAGACTTCAAAGTAAAGAATACAGCAACAGAGATGTATGACTAGTTTGCCAGTACAGTGTTAGATACAATCAGCAGCCACTTTGTCAAGTACACCTGTTCAACTGCTCATGAACACAAATATCAAACCAGACAATCACATGGCAGCAACTCAGACAAAATGCTATTGGGATTTTCCTGCAAAACCACTCTCAGAATTTACAGAGAACATTCCAGAAAAGAGAAAATATCCAGGAACAGAAGATCTCTGGAAGAAAAATGCCTTGTTGATACCAGAGGTTACAGGAGAATGGTGAGAATCCTTTGAGTTGATAGGAAGGCAACAGTAACTCTCATAACTGCTGCTCGTTACAAATTAGCAAAAGAGCCTTGCTGAATGCACAACATATTGAGCACCTTGATGCAGACGGGCTACAAGCAACAGAAGCTCACTCCTGTTAGCTAACAACAGGAAACTGAGGCTACAGTTTACGTGGAATCACCAAAATTGGACAACAGAAGATTGGACAATCGTTGCCTAGTCTGAATTGTTGTCAATTTCTGCTTCTGATATTTGGAGATAATTTGATATAAACAACATGAAAGCATGGATCCATACTGCCCTGTCATCGCAGTGATTGTGGTGTAATATTGTAAGGGATTTTTGCATCACTGAAACATCACAGTAAATCTGAGTATAGTTGCTGACCATGTCAGTCCCTCTATGAACACAGTGTACTCATCTTCTGATGGTTGTATCCAGCAGGATAACGCACCAGGTCACTAAGCTCAGATCATCTCAAGCTGGTTTCTTCAACATGACAGTGAGTTCGCTGTAGTCACTGGCCTCCACAGTCAGCACATCTCAAACAAACATGTTTGGGATGTGGTTGAACAGTGAACGTTGTATGGCTGACAGAGCAGATGTGCTGCAACTGTGTGCTGCTCTCATGTCAATATGGACCAAAATCTCTGGGGAATATTTTCAGCACTTTGTTGAATCTATGCCATGAAAAATTAAGGCAGTTCAGTAGGTGCAAGGTGTACCTAATAAAGTGTCTGGTGAGAAAGAAATATGAATAGGAGGAATACTAAAATCAGGAAAATATAAAAAAAAGAAAATCCTGTAAAAACAATTCAATGGGAACATTTTATTTAGCCTACACAGAGATTTGGAGATGGATACACTGCACTATTCACCCAATCATTTCTTAGTGCTGCACTTACAGGGTTGTAACAGTGCACTAAATTAGCTGTTCCTAATGAACCTTGATTTCCAAGTTGTCATATGGGTAAGTTGCACAGATAAGAAAAAACAAAAACATTACTTTTTCACTGAATGTTGCATATTACAATCAACAGAAGACATTTACTCTCAGATTAAGGAACGTGTGCAAGATCTCAGCAGAAATGGCACACATCTTCTGTCTCCTAACTCTCTAAACCAGAAATGAACTGACAAAAAGCACGAAAGCTTCTAAGCCCGGGTCTGTGACGGAAGCATGAGGCCTGCAGATGAGCCCACCATGGATGTAAAATACATGTCGGGGGATTAGCCAAAAAAATGGAATTAGAGGAGGTGGCATTATTCATCAGATAAGGGCTATTATTCAAATTTGACTCGTTATCTCCCGGCAATCTCACACAGTGATTTCACAGACACAAGGGGGGAAAGACACCAGGGATCGCTGGAACAAATGACTCTTGGTGGAGCAAAAACATACAAAGACAAAAGAACAAGGTGGACCAGCTGCTTTGTTTTTATTGAGCTGGAAATTCATCTTCTAAAATAATCATTCAGAAGATTCATATTTAAAGGATTTTCACTGGCCATCTTGAGAGTAGATGCCCATCTGGACATATAACAGAGAAGAGAGAGAGCGCTTCGTTTCTGTTCTTCATCGCCACCTCCCAGTAGCTCTCCTGCAGCTTCTCTCACTTTTTTTTGTTTTCCACAATCTTACCTTTGCTTTATTTGAGAAACTCCTCTGAAGTACTCACATATAACTCATTTTGAGTTATTCACACCCTCAGTCCCTGTCTCCACACACACACATACACACACGACTCATTGATCTGCAGTAGCACAGCACTCCCACCCCCCCACCCCTCGCAGAGTGTGTTGATCGTTGCTAAGGCGCTAGGGGGCAATATCTGCCTGATTATCATTCTCCCTGCGTCACAGCTTGACAGTTGGTAAAATGAATACAAAAGGCATAATCTAGGAGCCAATTTGCATGCTAAATGCTGGCGAAGGAACATTTTGTAATGCAGGACTGTGGGTAATGCTGCAGTTAAGCCCAACTTTATCCCTGGGAGACTAGGCTAACGCGATTGTGCTGCTACTGTGTGTCTACCCCTTTCCCGTTCACCATCTCTGCCTGACTCCGTTCCCTCCTTGCCCTCGAGCCCCATCTCATCCCTCTCTCTTTGCCAGAAACCCCCTCTACTTACACTCGATGAGTTCTTTTCACCGCCGGCAGACGAAATGCTCCATCGCTTTTCCCTCTGTGGTGATGAAATGGGAGGGAGAAGACAAGGACGGGGTGAGAGGGAGGGAGAGAGGAAGACAGAAGAAGAGGGAGTGGGGGGAGGTGGGGGTGAGGATCACAGTCACTGACAACTCTGCCCCGAAACAACAGCATTGTTCCCACACCTTCATCAGGTGAGCAGGCAGTTGTTGCTTTGAGCTTACACCTTACCCCTTGTCTCTCCCTGTCTCCATCTCTCTCACCAGCTCTCACGGAAAAAAAGATATGTGTATATATGTGTATATATATATATATATATACACACACTCACACACACATCATGCACACATGGACAGAAACAGTGCAGACAGTGATCAATGTCAGCATGGTTATAGTTGAAATGTGTTGGAACAGCCTATATTTTCAATATCCCGATCTGTCAGTGCTTAGAGGTGAACTGTGGAAGCAATGACAGAGTGAAAGAAACAGTGCTGGCAGTAACTAACAGTAACTAACTACTATATGAGGGATGTGAGTATGGATGGCATGCAGGGTTTTAAAGTATAATCTCATTCTTAAAGCCCTCCTGCACAGTACCGGAGGGCTTTTAAGCTCATGTTTTTGGAATGATGTTGGAAGAAGATAACTAATCTGGTTATTAGTGCAAGGAAATGCTATCTTTGCTATCTGCATTATTGATTTTACACTGTAGGTGTTAACATAGCACATAAAAAAAAGTTAAAGCTGGGATATAAAGTGGACACTGCTGACTCTGTATGTTCCGCCTTTGGATCAAATACATAAACCGCGTTTCCCCGGCTGTAACGTTGCAATGTTATCCTTCTTCTTTTTTTAGTCCAATAGTGTCTGGCATCGGAGCTCTCTTGGTTACTGTGCTGACAGATCAGCGGCTTCATACAGCTATGTGTTTATGCCATGGTGGGATTGAGGTGGGGACTCATTATTTGGACTCTAACTCCCAGCCCGCCTCAGGAACGGCCCCAGATTGATTCCCAGCAGCAGTTAATATTGAACATATTGACTCAAGCTTTTCTTTTTTTCCTAGATAGTTTCTGCAAAAAGTTTGTGAAACACAAAATTCTATGTTCTTATTTATTCTTTTCTTTCTCTATAAAGTAGTGAATTGCACATCTTTCTTTCAGGGAGAGCTTCTCAGAGTGTGTGTCTTGATGTGTGTGACTAGATAAAAAGATGTAAAAATGGTGTTGGTTTGCTAGATTAAACATTCACCCCGTTTAATATTAAAAAGCAACTGTTCAGGAGTCTGATTTACTGTTATCGTGCTTCTTTCTTCCTCGATCATGTCACAATAAGCTGTGAGCAAAATCTTGTCTTGGGCACGTCCACACTTTTTCTAGCATGGTTGCTGTTTTCAGATCACTCCCGGGAAGTCCCGTTATAATCATATTGAACTGTGATGCACCGTGACAGACTGTGATCGCACCATGGATCTCCAAATGTGTGCATAGAGCAAACAACTTCTATTTTAAACCACCCCACAATTCTTACGGAGGATGATCACTGGCTATAACAGCTGGTTCTCCAGCATCAACTGTGCAGTTTTCATGTCTTGATGCACGCTCAATCATCCAGGTAGGGAAATCCCACAAAGTGGATTCTGTGTATCTGGATGTAGCATTTTCAGTGGGAGAAACTGAAAACTGAAGAAGTGACTAAATGTGTCGCCCACTGATAACACCATGTCCAGATGAACATAATCAACTTGCTGGAGCATGCAGCAAGAAGAGTCCACTTTGTGCAAAGATCTTTGTTTTGACATCAAGTCCACATTGCAGAGACACAAGGGCAACTGGTCATAACACGACTTCCGGGATGTGACCTAAAAACAGCTTCTTGTGGTCCAAAGGGCATCAAGAAGAATTTGATATACCTTGTTTATCTGCATCAAAAGCCACTAGAAAAGCCAAGGACATTAGGGTTTTGGCAATAGGTTGAACTTAATGGATCGTTTCTGAAGGCTGAATTTATGGCTCATTTTTCTGACATGCTTCAGTCATGATAACAAGCACCTTTATATTTCTGCCTTTCATCAATCAAAATGGCAATTTGCGATTTAACAACTACCCTTTAAAAGCCCAGTTTATGCACAATCAGTGCTCGCAATTGTACCAAACAATACGGATTTTTATTTACTAATATCATACCTTCGCAATTTAGCACACAAAAGCAACTCACCTGCAGCGCTCCACTTCTGTTTAATGAGGAATCATGGGGGTCCCAAAATGTACTTTCCATTATAGTTTTGCAGATACAGCAGGGGAAAATTGAACTCATGTTGCTACTAGCACTGCAAGACCCCAAATACACCTTCTAACGCTGGATAAAGAGGTTGGAGCCAGAAAGCAGAAAATGTTGCCCTGCACACAAAAGTTTCAGGCAAGCTACGAGGTAGAAAACGCTACAAGCTGCAAACGCAACAAAGCAAAGTGAAGAGAACAGACGTAGGGAGTCAGTGGGAGGGTACGCACTAAAACAACGCTACAGCACAAACATCTAAGGCCATCTCTAGAAGCCTCTGCTACAATGTTGGTGGATGAGGCCCACTCTCTGCCACTCAGAGCCCCCCTCATTTGGACTGTGGAATTGGAAATCGTGTCTGAGTGTGGGTGAGCAATGTGGCAGGCTGTCTCTGGGAGATGACAGGTGGGTTGTGGGTAAGTGGGTTAACTTTACCTTTGTTGACTTGGATGCCCATGGTTCTGCTGACTGTCTGGCTACATTCAAACTGGGACATGACAACAAGCATGCAACACAAAGCCCAGTCAGCAAACACAGGACATAAAACAGGAAGGAAAAAAAAAAAAAGAGAAATCAATAAAACGTTGTAGTAAGGCAAAGAAAAGACACTGAAAATTAGGTTCTTGAAGTGCGTGAATACATAAATAAACTCAAACTGTGACTAGACATGAAGCCAAGTGAAATCACAGTTACACAAGAACAAAATGAAAGTAACATCAAACAATGCAGGAGCAGATTGAGTGGATGCCAGAATACGATGGTCATTTGCATCTATCAGTGGGCTTCAGGGTCACTGAACCGGACCTTGCCTGTTTCAACATTTCTGCTGTTTATTTCATTATATCATCAAGGTAATGACTGAATCTAGATTGCCTATTCACCACTGGCATAATATATTAGGTGGAGGGGTTGGAGGGGGCAAAAATTGTCCATGCATAGCAGTCCTTAGCACCGTTTACCCCCTTAGCTGGGAAAGAATCTGTGTCACAAGTAATAAGGCCCTTCAAAGGAGCCAAATTTGGAGAATGTAGGGTAAATAAATTCCATTAGTGTAACACATTGCAAACAAACGAGCAATCAGACACACAGGCTTGGTTTGCTGCTGCTGTCTGGGCCTCTGCAATCCAAGGCCAGTGCTCCTATAGAGAAAACAGTTCCAGCATGTGATTTGGACCTTTTCACCTCCCTTTAATTGGCCCAAGGACACTAAATGAGCTAAATTAGTATTGTGCCTGTTGGTGCACGAAGCCAGTGTAAGGCTTGTTCCGCCTGGACTACCCGTCCCCTCATTAGGAGCCACTGATAGAGCCAGTGTGCTAACGCTACACTTCGCCAAGCCTTTAGTTTTCATGGGCAATTTGTGTGGAAGGATGAAAACAGCTGATGAATTTATACTCGGCATGGAGAAGGGGAGGGGGAGGCAAGGAAATAATTAAAAACAAGCTAATGAGAGGAATTAATTATTCAATTAATGCCTCAAACGTGACACCCAGGGCTGAGTTTAGAGGGAGGAATGGGAAAATGAGGGAGACAGCGAGAGGGAAAATGTCAAGCTGCGAGGACGAATAGAGGGGAGAATGAGATATGAAGAGGAAGAAGAGGGGAGGACTTGCTTTATTGCTGGAATGTGAAATTGAAACCCCTTAGCTTAATGCCGGCAAATTGACTATCGAGACCTACGGGGTTTGCAAGTGCAGGCAAATTGCCCTCACTGAGTCAACAAAAATTGGCTTCTTTGTCATTTAAAATTATACATCTTCATTTTATGTGAAACATCCTCGGAGCTTGCACATTACCCTGGCTAAATTTCCCTACAGTGGCCTCAAAACCTTGCTGGAATATCAATAAATATCACTAAGACAGCACCCAAGTTTCACCTCGCTTTAATGGAGAAGGCTAATGGAGTATCCTCCTAGACAGACTATGCACCAATATGCTTCCATGTGTAGCCTAACAGAAAAGGATTTCATCATGTAATTCTCACACATCCCTACAGCCATTTTTGGCTGAATTGCTACATGCTTTCATAATCGAAAATTTGCCATTCCTGCTCTGATCTAGCATCAGTAAAAAAACAACAAAAAAAAACAAAGCAAGGCTTGTTTTCCCTCTGTCTCTGTCCCTCGCCTCTCCTTTTTCCTTCCCGCTGCGTTCTGTGCAAGTCCTCGCTGTCTATCAGGAGAGGGAAGCCAATCCACGCTTCATTTAATCAAGAACACAGCAGACGACGGGATGGAAATATATCCCATTTGAGAGCTAAAAAATACATCAGCCAAGTCATTATGCAGTGCAAGCGCTCTTTCTCACACTCACACACCCACCGTTCATCCCACACACAGCGAGGCACAACACTGCATCATTGGGCACTGCATGCAAATTTGTGTTATGACCTTCTGAACCCTGTGGAATGGATAGAAAATGACAGGCTAACTTCACAGTGACAGAGGCCAAGAAGCTGTTCTAAATCTAAACATTAGTGTAGACACTAATGCTAATACATACTGTGTTACACGCTCTCTGTCTTTTAGTAACCCCACTGACTCCATTTGTATCCTGCCTCGTTTGTGGAATGCACAATGAAACTACACTCCATCCATCTGCTAGCCATATGGCCCGTGTCAGAGCATCTACTGTACTTAAAACAGAGTAGGATTTGAATTTGTTTTCATCATTAGCATTAATGTGAAGGCCCACTTTTTGTCCACTTCAGCAGAGTGTAACACAAGTGTTATCACTGCAGATATCATTCTCATATGTGGGCAGATGACTTTGTAACTGTACAGAATAACCACTTGATTCCAGGTCAGTAACTGCTGTTTTTGGGTCAACAAAGCAAAATAGCAGCTAACAATTTAAGGCTAACTTGTGCAACTCTCAAACCCAGTTCTCAGTTGCTGAAAGACATTGTTTAATGTCTTTCTGCATTAAACAATGCATCAAAGAAGTAAGACGAATACAATATACTGCCCTTAGTATTCACTCATCTGGCTTTATACACAATTTGAGTGACATACAATTCTTAATCCATTGGATTTAATATGATATCACCCCACCCTTTGCAGGTATAACATCTTCAACTATTCTGGGAAGGTTTTCTTCAAGATTTCTGAATTTTTCTGGGAATTTTTGAACATTCCAGAAGCACATTTGTGGGGTCAGACACAAATGTTAGACAAGAAATTCTGTATTGCAGTGTCCGCTCTAATTAAACCCAAAGGTTTTCTATCAGGTTGAGGTCAGGACTCTGTGCGGGCCAGTCAAGTTCTTCTACACCAAACTTGTTACCCATGTCTTCACAGACCTTTGTTCTCTCGTGCACAGTCATGTTGGAACACGAAGGGGCCATTCCCAAACTGTTCCCACAAAGTTGGGAGCATGAGATTGTCCAAAATGTCTTGGTATGCTGAACCATTAAGAGTTCCTTTTCACTGGAACTGAAGCCCAACTCCTGAAAAACAACCCCACACCATACCAAACACCACTTCCAACCAAACATTGCACTTGGCACAGAACAGTCAGACAAGTGCCGTTCTCCAGGCATCCACCAAACCCAGACTTGTCCATTGGATTATAAGACAGAGAAGCGTGATTCGCCATTCCATAGAACACATTTTCACTGCTCTGTGGTACCATCCTGTGTGTTTTACATGACAGCATCTAATACTTTGGGCTGCGCTCGTTGGATGCAGCTGCTTGGCCATGGAAACCCATTCCATGAAGATCTCTATGACTATGCATCTACTGACCCGGCTCTCTGATTTAACCTGGTCCACCACTTCTTAGATGAGTTCCTAATCATTTGCATTTCCTTAGAGCAGCCCATTCTTTCACAAATGCTTGTAGAAGCAGTCTGTATGATTAGACTTACACCATGGAAGTGATTGGAACACTTTAATTCAATAATTTGGATGGGTGAGTGAATACTTTTGGCAATATAGTGTATATGGTTGTCTACTACGTAGGAGTCTTTCTGATGAGTTTTACAGGAGAATATGCAACACAGGGCCAAATTTAAACTTATTTTCAGACTCCGGGAATATGTCTGCTAGGTTCAGAACAGATAGACAAGGTGATCTTCAGCATGGAGGTCAATGGGGACTCTTGCAATAGTCTGTCTGGCTCCTACTTCTTTCCAGTCACATATTTCCTGTCCTTTTTAGTCTATTAAGTAGAACGCTTATTCAGCCTCTGGACAGACATTTGGTAAATATGAGGATTTAACAAGAATATGGCTGTATGAGACTGAAAAAGAAGAAGCAAAATCAGGAGTTCGAAGCGTGTTGATTCTATCTGTGAGGGTACATGTAATGCCTAAGACCACTGTAAGCCCACTGCACTTACATAGAAAATTGGATAAGATGTGAAAGTAAAAAAAAAAAAAAAAGTGCCCATGTCTCTTTGTGTTTCTGATATCCACTCATCTCCCCAACACAGCCAACACAGAGCTCCTACCTGAAGAGAGCAAAATGAATCAGGTCTCTTCTGACCCCTTTTGCAATATTTTTGAGTGTTTCATCAGCACGCATAAAAGTGCATAGTGTTTAGTCCATTTTAGTGCATGAGTTTATGGACATAATATCATGGTTTATGAGGTGGTTATAAATCATTTTGGATGGGCTGTTGTCTTTACAGACTGCTTTATTGTGTGGTTATGGTGTTTAGATCGTAAGATTTAACTCAGGCACTGAAAATGGACACAATGAACGCAGCTTTTTTTCACAACATAAACACATTACAAAATCAGGATATTAAGCAAAAAAGTTCACTTGTGAACATCCAGTTCTGTATCACACCACTGTACAAGTCCATTCGTCCAGATGAAGTGGCTCCAGATTTAGAGTTTCAATATGAAATTGCAAAGGGCTTAATGAAGGAAGAGGAATTAGCATTCATTACCTGAATGCTGAGGCATGAGGGTGTACGCTACGATGCACAGAACTGTTACACCACACCAGACCACTGGGAGGGGGGGGGGGCAGCGTAATATTAAGGTTCATCAAATACAGATGACGAAGCACCGACAGGTGGAAAATGAGCAGCTACAGGTAGTTTAGTTTGACACCGTTTGTTTTACTGTAATTACACATGATACATTGTTGCAGACTTGCAGCTAGTACCATGCTTGCTAAGTTCAATTCCTCCCTTAAATACTTTGTCTGGACATGCTAACAGATTTGCTGTCAACATTCTTGTATTTTCTCAAAAAGTGGTACAAAAGATTTGCACAAAAGTATGCATTTCACTCTTGCTCTCAGCTGTCACATTTTCAAGATAAATTGGTAATTAGCTGTTTAAACTAGTCAAGTACCCTTCACATTTACCATCTAAATTAAACTAGATAATTAACTTGCTAACTCCGTCAGCTCTTTTAAACTCCTGTCTTGGGTTTACCATTTCAAGTTTTAAATCGATTCATTTTATAATGAGAACATTTATGGGCACTGAAAGTGAACTTTATGAAAACCTACAAGCTACAAGCCCCAGAAAAAGGCTGGATGTGTAATATCTTCAGCATTATTATAATACGGGTATTTCTACTATTCTCACCATGATAATAATGAATGTATAATTTGTTACATTTTATTTGTAATGCTTCTCTGGGTGCAATGCTTTATTACTATGACATACTCCAACAGAGTTCAGGTTCATAAACCTGGTTCATAAACCTGGTTCATAAACCTCTTACGCCTTCAAGGACACCTTGTTCAGTGTTTTTTTTTGTGTGTGTGCTAATGATACAGTACATACCATAAGTTATCTTCTGTAATACAGCAGACAAATAGAAGGTCATCCATTCGCACTACATATCAACATGTAGAGAAATCCAAAGCCTGACTAACCCAGTCACAGCTGATAAACTGTGATTGAACAATTACTCTGTGGGGGGGGAGGAATTCAACCAGCAGACGCTTCAACGTGAAATTACTGTATGAAAACACAGCTTTGGGACAAAAGGTGGCAAACTATGAGATACAAACTGTAGCATGTAGGTGCATTGCCTACTTTAGCAGCGTTAGAGAGACTTTACATCACAAGGTTTATGTTGGTTTAGCACGTCTTACTTTGACTTTCTTTGTAAACCAGGGATGCTCTGCGCACTAGAGATGGCTCAGTGTTGTGCCTCGGTGGAGGGGGAGGGGGGACCTGTTGTGAGCGAATACCAGCCATGGTAGTTAGAAGGGCAACAGGAGTACTTAGGGTTCTGTTTAAAGCACTGTTTTATGATAACATTAGGTAGGCAACTGGAGCGAGGGGTTGCGATGAACTGGCCAACCTCCTTTATCATTAAAAAGGTGAGACACTCAACAGTGCCTGTCCTTAAGTGACAAAGTCAATTGGCCATATGAAGCTAAAGGTGAATTTCAACTTCCACGGTGCTTTGGGTGTCCATCCGCGAGGAGATATCCTCACGAAATGCGGTTTTGTTTGCAATTAAATCACTCATGTAGGATATGTGAAAATCACTGTCACTCTGTCACACGCTGTAGAAGGGAGGTTATTAAAGTAATTATGAAACGATTATATCATTACTCATGCAGTAATTGTCTCCTAAACACAGTTTATGTGCTCCAAACACAGGCAGTGCATCACAGTGATCTCAAAACATAAAACGGATAAACACACAAACACGGAGGTACAAGTGGACACACGCACACACACACAGACAGGAACAAGTTACGGCCACATCCACACACAGAGAGGCATGCTGCCACACACGTAGGCTCTATGATACATGAGTGTATGAACGTGCACATCCGCTCGCACAGACTAGCACAAACCCCTCTCATCTCCATAATTACTGTATAGTCAGCATGTCCGTGTCTGGGGGTGACTCTCAAAGTGAGATGTTGACAATAGCAGAGCCGAATTCAAGCTGGGGCCTGTCAAAGACCTGACACTGATAGCATTATCCGTGTAATTATTCGCAGTTAAGTGAACGGCCTACTTACTTTTAACATAATGGATTTGGAGGAGTGAGCCGTACCGGTGCTGTCCTTTCACATCATAACGCGACGTGACGTCATTAACCAGGAGGAAATACGCGCTCCGATTTGTCTTAATTAGTTTAAACACGACCCGTCTATTACTCGTGGCTGCTCTCTCGCTTCTTTTAACGTTTTGGGCATAATCTCAAAGCACACCTGAGTTCTCTCTGAAGAAAATTAGCATGCTACGGCGCAATTGTTGTTAAGAGCCACAGACTTCTAATATATGGCTCGCTCTTTTGCGAGCGACTGCCATTTTTCTTCTCCTCCATAAAGTAGTTGCTTGGCACAAGCGAACGTGGAGTCAGCCAGCGCTTCTGAAAATCTTGATCAAGACGCAGAGCAAATGAGGAGTGAAGTAAAAGGCCGCTGTTCTGGCAATGGGAAACTGCAACATGTTTCCCTCTATGTGTGTGTGTGTGTGTGTGTCTACACAGCATGGGGAATATGAGAGATGTCAGACTAGCCTCTGTTCCTCCTCTGGTGGTGTAAATTAGATGTGAAACCAGCATACCATCGATGCCAGGGGAAAGTACACCTATCAAGGTTGGCTAACTCATCATGGCTCCACGCACTAAAGCGCAGCAGATGAGTGGAATGCGGGCGTGTACGCGTGTGTTTAAATCTTAATGAAAGTAACCCTCTGAAGGTCAGCGCGGAGCAAGCGGGGGACTCTTTCGTCTGCTGCTAATGATGTATTAATGATTCAAGGAGGCGTCTTTGTCTCATGCGCATAGGTGCCCACCCAGGCACCCCCCATGGACACACACCTCGTGGCCTGTGCAGGCACACACACACACACAGACACGCATTTAAAAGAACAGATCCATACAGCACATAGAAAATTAAACGGACACATTAGCAGGTTCGACACAGGCACAGACAAAACCATTTGTGCGTATGGACAGATGTGCTGTTGTCGTTTCTTTTTCTTTTCTTTTCCCTTTCCTGTAATTAATTGCGGTGAGATAGTTTGGTAAGGAGTGACAAACAGTTTCACAGGTATTAAAACGGCAGCATTCGGATTTCATTAATCCGCTCTGATTGATTATCCCTCTGCTAAAAGCTCATGCGATCAACTCATTTGATAGGCTCTTAATAAGGCACCGAGCAGAAGTGAAAATAAATGAGGTTCAGGCCAATTACTTCAGGTACAAAAGTAATTTACAGTATGAAAGATGGAACAGAATGTGCCTCTAAAGAAATATTTATAATGCAGTTAATGCTCAGTTCTTCGGGACTGTGATAATAAGTGTAACAATGAATTAATCAAACGGTAATGAAAACACACTGTATACAGTATTCGCATTGCATTTAGATTTCCTTGTTAACGCAAACAATGTTTTCACATTTCTAAGACAGCAATTTGCCTTGAAAAAAGGAAACCATAATGAATACAGCTGCTTTCAAATCTACCTCATGTTTGTAAATGAGTGGGAGCTTTGCTCGGAATTTTTATGCCTATAATTGGCTGAAAGCTGCATTTACGAATAAATACAATGTCACCACCACAGCGCTGATAATATTTAGTCATTGCTGACCACTTCCTTTGAAGCTAGTTATTGCGTTCCAGAAATGGCACGGGATGGGGGTGTTGGGGGTGTGGGGCGTTGGGGGTTTAAGTATTGTATGGGATAGGAGGTGGAGGTGCAAGGGTGCAGTGGGTTCCCATCCTGCCTCGGGGCAATGGTCTTACCTTGAATGTGGACATGGCTGGGTCCCTGCTATACCTGTCTATGGTGTGGAACTTGGACGAGTGGTTGAGCTCATGGTACAGCTCAGAATGTCTTTTGCGAGTGTGCATCACTTTCTGGAAGGGAAGAAAGGAAGGGACAGCAGAAATGAAGCAAATAGAAACAAACCAAAAAAAAAAAAAAAAAAAGAGGGGGGGAGGGGGGGGGGGGGGGGATGGGGGGGGTCG
>VURO01003043.1:22944-40603 GCA_015108175.1 Pelvicachromis taeniatus | reverse complement strand
CATTTGTTCCTTATTAGGCCTCATTGGAGTTTTTGGCAAAGCAAATGACAGACACAAAAGAGACTTTGCTAGTGAGAAAATGACCACTGTGAGCACAGTTGATGTATGAATACTGACACTACCATTACACTCTCGAATGTGTCTCTCCATGTGTGTATGCGCGTGTGGGCGCTCACCTCCAGAAGGCAGCATATATTAGCAGCAGGATGAGCAGAGCGGTGCAGGAGATCCCGCACCCCACCATAAGGGGCACAGAGGGCATGCTGGTAGGACCCATGTCCTAATAGCAGGAGGAAAGGACAGAAAGAGGAGTGGGAGGGAGAGAGAGATGGATAATTGAGTGCAGTGGCAAGGCATTACTAGAGACATGTACCTGCATCCAAAAAAGCCTGAGTATTTTCAACAAAGCACATCTCAGTATATATCTGTTTAAACTTGAAAGCGGCGGTCTTGTTATTGAGGTCTTCTTCCAGTTGCTAGGAAACATTCCCAAACTCACTGATTAATGATGATGGCACTAATGCCACTGAAGTCCTATCAACTGTGACATTTGATAATGCTAACATGTCTATGAAAGTGAGCTCTGTGACCATCATAAAACACCAGATAACGTAATTATTGCCACGCGTCTGCTTTAAATATCCATCAGCGATATGATAATCAGGAGCCAGTAAGGAAATTATAATTAACTGAAACAAAATGTAAAAAATAAAGCTCACCTACAGGAACTTTTGCAGGACCAACTAATCCTTGCGATACATTTACGGCATCAGTTTAATGAGGCACTGTGTTAGTTTAGGCAGGCTACAAAAAGCTGAGCCGCTCTCCTTAAATATCACTTAATGCAGGGATGTCAAAGTAAACACTAAACTCCCCTTTATATCAGTGCAGAGACATTTAATTAAAAAGGCAATCGCTGGCATGTCTTATTATAAGAAAAAGAAATGCAATTTCAGCTATGCGTCTCAATTTTCAACATTAATAAATGTGTAAAATGACAGAACCGTGTTGTTAGCTCATTGTCCAGATTGTCCCATAATTATAATATTGTTCTTTTTATCCTATAGTAGAAAAAAAATCTATATTAGATATAATAGTCACTGGTTATTTAATTAGTTAGTTAGTTAGTTATGTATTAGTTAAATATTTTTGGTAATATGAATGGTATGAATAGTATAATTAATATTTATCAATAGAAAAAGCAGTAAAACTAAAAATAAAAAAATAGAGTTTTACAGTCACAGTTACAGTTTCCTAAAGCCTTCCACTGGGCCATATTGGACTCTTTGTCGGGCCAATTCTGGCCACCCGGCCTTATGCTGGACAACCCTGAATGAATTTTGATACCGGCCGCTGATGCTGATGACTTTGCCTTTTCTTTTCTAAAAATCCACTCTCTCTGAGGCATGTTGCTGTGTTTACGCTGCCTTAGCCTGCCCACAGTTTCAGCACATCTGCAAGCTGCTTTCCAACCCACCCCCACCTCAGCTCTGCCTTTAAAGCTGTATCTAAGTTAATTAATCAACTTGTTGTTACTGATGCCTGCTCTGTTCTGTTCTGGGGATGCATATTACCTTTGCGTGTTAAAGGGTAGAGAGGTACCAGAACAGAGCTATTACACCAAATATAAATGACTGCAGATTAAAATATGAATCTTCCTTCAAACCCCTGTAATAAGCTCTTTCTGTGATCACTGACCAAAGCTGCCAAGACACAGAGCTTACGCTGTATGTACAGTTTTGACAAACACTCAGTTTACACTTGCTGTGCACCAATTTTACACTCATTTGATGATTTCTTATGCGCGAGGGTAAAAGAACGAGACCACAGCGCATAATTAAGTGATTTAGGTCATGATGTACAGCGTACCTCTGCTCCTGAGGTGTGCCTTTGAAAGCATAAGGAACAGGCAAACGAAGCCGCATGGAAAGCATGCACCCCGCTGCGTCCCAAATGGGCTTGATGTTTGGCCCGCTTTTAAGTTCTCAATCACGCAATTTACCTCAATTTACCCCCCGCAGTGACTATCCTTCCCTTTCATCCCAAAGATTTATCACTGTACGTACCCGTGGCACAAGGTGTCTTTTACTGCAAATAAAGCACATACTTGCACACATAGGCACATCCAGGCAGATGGGCTAAGTAATTGAAGGTAAGTGTTTAAGCTGCATTTGCCTGTGTGTGTGTATTCGAGTTGATCTGAATAGACAGAAGCATAAGACGAGGACTTCTTTATTCCCATCAGAAAGGAGAGAAGAATCCAACATGAAAAGAACGAGTAAGAGAGAAATTTAGAGAGGAAGATGGAGTAGGAAGAGCTAAGGACAAGTAAGCAAAAGCAAAGAGTAGGAGGTGAGCGAAACAGATAGGGAGACAGAGAAAGCAAGAAAGTCAAAGCTTGTCTTTTAGTGTTTTTTCCCCTGTCCCATCAAAGAAAGCCAATTTCTCCAGAGGAAAGCAGAATAGGCCAGAATACCAATACGGCACACACACACACAAACACACTGGGAGGGAAATGGAGGTGAAACATAATCAAAACTGCCTCATAGGAAAGGCGAGATCCACAAAAAAAAAAAAAAGACAAAGAGGGCATATGACAAGCATCTGTTCTAGGAAAAGGGAAGGGCCTAGAAGGAGAGCGAGAGGCACCAGAGACTCATTGTGTTTGATACTACGAAGAACGGAAGGTCAAAGGATACACAGGCACTTGTGTTTTTTGAGGTCTGACAGATCAAACACAGGGCGATGCATGAGGAATGACAAGCAGACAAACACACGCACAAGCACTTAAATCATCCACTTCTAGAAATATAGGCATATGAACGATTCTCCTATTTCTAAGTGCGCTCTATATAAACCCCTCAAACTGTCCCTAAACTCGTCATCGTGTCAATTTGTCTAACAGAATTGTCTAAATTGGTGGCGGTTAGGTGTGTGATGAGATTAAGCGTTTATTTCATAATATGGAAGGATGCTACAATAAGGGGAAATGAAAAGAGGAAACGCCCACACAAACAGACACGCTCAAAAACACTAAACGTAACACATTGGGCCTGAGGCTACTGGCTCACACAGATGCCCTGCCCCAGATAGATATAGTGATATTTTGTTGCAGTCGGAGGAGATGTGTGCCTGTGTTTTGTGCGTGAGAGAATAAAACAGAGTGCAGATTAGAAAGAGTGAGCGCGCTGAGGCTCTGCTGTATATGGCCAGGCTCCCCTGGGCAGATTGGCTACCATGTGATGGAGAAGATAGCTATTTTGAGCTCAGGAAGTTTAACCTATTTATCTCCTCTCACTCCTCCTCCCACCCCCTCCTACCTATCCTGCTACCACCCACTACCTCACTTCATCTCTTTGGCTCTCATTCTTCCCCTATTTTTCCATCCCTCCCCCTTCCTTCAGACTTGCTCCTGGTGGCTTTCCATGTCCACCTGCACCAAAAGGCCTGTTTTCCATTAACTGTTCCTACAACTTTCCTACTGGAAGAAAAATGTGTACTTGGCTGACAAATGTATTCACTGATTCGAGAACTTCTGTGTAGTATGTACCCTTCTGTTAAGTTATCACTGTACACATACTGCAGCTGGTTGGTGAAGTGTATAGATATGAACTGGGCCATATAGTGCTCTATGAGTGAACAGCAAAATTAGAAAATTCCTACAAAGATGTCAGTCCATCTCCACAACTCTGGTGGTCAGAGACTCAGGGCAGCATCAAACGGAAGAATTTATCCAGTATTTATTACAAAGATCCAAAGTAACATGTTCAGATGACATTTTTCAGTACTGTACTAAATACAGTGATTATGTTACAGTTACAGTTTTCAGATAAAATCTATACGCTGGGCAGATGGAAAGAAAAGAAAGTCTTTGCAAGCACCTACTAGAGCTGAGTAGACTGATCCAAATAATAATAGCATTGATACCAAAGCTGATATTGGTTTCAGGTCCATACTGGCGCAGTGGGATCGATACTTTGTTTATATCCTCCAAGTTCAGTATGCAGCCCACTGACGTGGGCTAAACAAAAATGTTTTCTTCTTAGAAATGGAAAATGTCCTTCGAAAAATGACTGTTGGCTGTCACTTGTATTTTATTTATAGCATATAGCACATTTAAAGAACAGAAATTGAGCCAAAGTACTTTAGAGGCAGGAACATTCCAGGTCTCCAAAAACCCCAGTTTGAGAAGACATGAAAAGCTTTTGTTCTGTTAACTAATTGTGGTGGACAGCACAAATCACAGGGATTTAGTGGCCAATGAAATGTGTTCAGAATGTGCAAATCATCACACACTGTTCGCCCCTACATAAGCTGCCTTTATAGTTTAAAAGAACCGGTATTAGTAGTGGTATTGACAATACTGGCTCTGTATTTACTCTGTATCGGATCAATACCAAAATCTGCAGTATGAAACTGCACTAGCATCTACACAGACAAATGTGCTAACACAAAGCTAGCTAAGAGCCCAGAGTGATGATGAAGCTGAGTGCATGCTGACCCCAGCACAGCAGCCAGACCCTGATCTTCAAAGGGTAACAAAAGCTATATTTCATATTCAGTGACACTGAACACATTACTCTTTGGTGCCTATCTATAAATTTTCTTCACTACATAGTCTCAGCTAACTTGGAAGTTAACACTTTCATGTTAGCTACTACAACTGACTGGTATGTGACATCACTATAAAACAATAGTTCTGGTTATATTACATGTAATATAATATAAGATGGTTACATTTGTTCTAGCAACAGTTAATTATCACCTGACTTTGAAGTTTAAAATCATGTCTAATTTTGGGAGAAAAAACTATTGCGTGACGACAGGAAACAAACTTAACCTATCCATTCATTCTCCCCATAGTGGATGTACTGTAGCAAAATCAATAATCAATATGTGTGCATTTATTATTTGTAAATGAGAACATATTGAGTATTCATTCCCACTTACAGCATTGATATTTCTGCAGTGTCTCTGACAGTCCCGTGTAGGGTCTGAAAATGCTAAGCCCCTTGTGAAAAGCGTGCGTGCGTGTGTGCGTGCGTGCGTGTGTGTGTGTGTGTGTGTGTGTGTGTGTGTGTGTGGTGGGGGGGGGGTTGACATTTTCAATTCAACCCAGTCACTTGCCCATTTTATTCCCACACAGGCACATACATACTCAACAGTACACCCAAGCACACTGTGCCACTACAGAGAAGGTAAAACTCTTTAGCTAATCTACAATCCTGCTGCTCAGTTGCCTGTTTTGCTGTTATAGCACTAGTTACGTACTGACTGCAAAATACTTCAAATCGAGTCTTTTTTTGTTATTTTTGCAGACCCTCGAGGTTTCAACTTAACTGACTCTGACTTCAGTTGCCTCGAGAGAAACCAAAAGGCTGCTTGAGCTTGGAGTGCTGACGCCGTATCACAAAGCGAAGCCTTTTCCTTACGTGTTGCCGTTTTTGCATAATGTTCAAGGTTTGTGATGTTTGTTGATGCAAAATGCAGAACGCAAGCCAGGAAATGAAAGGCCTTTGAGACAATGGGCAAACAAAAAGCCAGTTACACCAAGACGATTTCTTCCTCAAGGGATCTTGTGGACCAAATTTGTATTTCACATTTTATAAATTCAGTCAAAACCAATGCGCCCAACACATTCTGACCCTCTAATTATATTAAGAAAAAACACACACTTTCCACTCAGTTTTAAAGATCTAATTAACAAGTCTTTGCCCTGCCCACGCTCAGCCATTATGCATCTTTGGACAAACGCACAACCAAATCATTACACCTGTTTACTCATAATTTCCTGTGTCATCACTGTCACTTGGCTAACCCTTCATTAATGTGACAATGGATTAAAAGATTTTAATGCAATTCTATGCCGAGTCCCTCATAAATTTTAGCGCCCCCTCATCCTTTAATTACATCTGACAAGTGCGACGTATTTGCATATCGTAACCTTGCAGTCTCTCTTGGTCTAGGTCAGTCCTTGTTTTCTCTCCAAACACTGCTGGCAGTTAAATTATAATAAGTTAAAATATGAGTCGCCACCTTGAAGCACTTCAGTCATCCCTATCGTCTTTTCCACAGTCAAATCAAGCACGGTGGCCATTATTAGTCTAAATAATAGGCCCTGCTCTGAAATGTTTCCATTCTGATTAGGTGCCTCGAGCACTGATGATAACAGACGAAAAAGACTCGATTTATCTCAAGCAAAACCAATCATTTCATAAGAATGATTGGGCCAAATGCAGTTAGCGTGGCAGGTAGAAGAAGCTCTGAGAAATCCTTTACAGCAGAAAGACATCAGTTCAGATATTGTTATTTGGAGCGACTTACTTTGATTCAGTAATTGGCTCATAAATAAGTTAAAGAAAATGAGAAAATCCCTTTCCCTCTCTTTCTGTTTCTTCTCCTCGCTCAAGTCAAGTGTGTTTGCTTGTGCGTTCGTCTGTGCTGACTACACCAAAGTCTCAGGTGCTGTTCTGAACCGCTGACCTCTCTTGTCCGTTCATATTGCTGGTTGCCTGCTTAGGCGAGCTCAGTGTATTTGAATGCGAGTTCGGAGAGGCACCTGAAAGCTGCTATTAGCTTTAATGCCAACACAACTTGAGCAGCGGCTTTATGGGCTGACGAGTGAGAAGCAAAAAACTAAACTAAACGTGGAAGTCACATTTTTGACTGGAGGTGCAAAATGTTAAACTGACTTTTATAAAGCTAGTACCTCCCTCAACTCCAAATCCCGTGATCTATGTGAGTCCAGACATATCGGTGAGGTTTGTGTTCCCACTGGAGTCATTTTAAGAATTAAGTGGCTTGGTCGTTTTAGTATTCCTTCATGACCTAACTCAATCAACTCCTCCTACTACCCCTCTCCCTTTCTCGCTTATCTGCGTCGCTAAAGTTAAAAAAACAAAAACAAAACCTCTGCCTCGTGTCTGATAGCGAAAGGTCTCTATAGACACTCAAACACGCAGGACACACACATACACACACGGAAATCTCAGAGGCTATAGAAAGTAAACAGGATTAGCTGGCTATCCCTCACTCCACTGTAAACGGCCTGTAATGGCACCACTGCTTCTAAATCCCTCCACCTACCCCCCACCCACCCCCTTCTGCTGCCTCCCTTTTCTATTAAACATGGAGGTTAATCCTCAGCCCCCCTTGTCCCTCGCGCCGTAGCCCAGGATAAGCTGTCAGAGCTGGGCTGCTGATACTCAGCACTGCTCCAACAGCCACACAGCTCGGACAGAGCATATGAGTGCATCTTTGTCTGTGTGTGTGTGCTGAGCATCTGTGTGCCCATTTTCATTCGCCCAGACTTACATGCATGCATGCATGCTTGTGTGCATGTTAAGTGTTTTTAAGTCCATATCACTACGCATATATCAGTGTGTTTGCATGCCTGAATGTGGTTGTTTCTTTTATTCTTTCTTTCTTTTTTTTTTAATCTGTTGCCAAATTCAATTTGCCTCTCTCTCTTCTTTTTACACAACCCAATCTCCACTGGAGTAAAAAGCTAACTGTGGAGCACCCTAAAGCAACAAAGTGCACTCAGCACCAGCAGCAACAGCTCCTGACTGAGAGCCAGTGACACAAAAACACTAACCCACACCTTCTGGTCCTGTGCACTGGGTCTAAATGGCAGTACTGGGGGCTGACTGATGAATCACTAATGACTACCACACTCTTCACAGATGTCACAAATATATATATAAAAAAAAAAAGTCAATGTGAGTTTTTTCCCCCCCCTCTCTCTTAGCCCTCTTTCACTCAACTCGGTCGACCTGCTAGCTGTGTGGCGAAGGAAAAGTCAATACTGTACGGGTGGAAGAGGAGTCGCAGGAACCAAAAACAGTGAATGACCCGTTCAGCTTATGGGTCAAAGCTATTGTGTTTTCCATATTATGGGGCGTTAATGTTTCCCTGGGGTCTGAAACGGCTTCCAGACCCCTGTGAAGTAATTCAAGCTCTGAGGGACAAAAATAATGAATAACTGCAGTTACTTACCTGAAGGCCATCACCTTATTTTGACCCTCTTTACAGTGAATAAAAAAAGAAGGGGGGAAATAGAACAGAAGGGAATAATAATAATAATAAATCCTAAAGCAGGACTCGGAAATCTCGAGCATTGCAAGCCAGCTGATTATCTCAGGTTTACGCAATTTACTGAGTCCTTCCTTTAAAACAGGGAGGTCATCTGAAACTTGCGTCGCCAATCAGTGTCACTACTGTCAACTTGGCTTATCCATGTTTGCGTTGGATTAAATGACTTGATCCGTCTCAGGAAACGTTCAAGGCAGCTGTCACTTGCACGGCTTCATCCGAGCTCGGGGATAACAAAAAACAGAAGTGAGTGTGATTGTGACAGGAGTTTTTCGATGGTGCGTCTGCTCTGGCAACTAGATGCTACCCAACAGCGCGATTCTTTTCACTATGCTGTTAAGAAGACTAAAAATGCATTCAGCTTAAATAAACTCAATTAGATATTCTCATTTCTCAGTTTTCGATGAGCGTGGCAACCATGACCCCCCCCCCTTTTCTTTTTCCTTGAGACTGAAGATTTATAATATGCTGCAACTCACTACAATATTCTGCCTCTAACTTAATTTTTCTTTATAGCAATGGCAGCACAGGCACATTTGGTATGCGATAATATTCGCTATTAAAAGAAAAAAAAAGTGATTTATTAAAGAAGCAAAACTGATGTAATTACAACTTTGAGTGTAACATTAGCCAGGGGGATGTGTAAGAAACTTAACTCCAATATTCACACTCTTTTAACTCTATTTGCTTCTTTTTGTTCAACCAGCTTGGGGTAGTGATGAAATCCAATTTATTTATGTTTTTGTTCCCAATTTTTGATCTTCTTCTGCTGACAAATGTCACGCAGGTAAGGTACAGCTTTACTGCAAACAGTAAAGCTGATGGGGTTGCAGCTAAACAATGAGCTGATAGAAATGTATGTAAAAGAAAAGAAAAAAAAGCAAAGGGTAAATGCACGGCATTGATGAGCACAATACAGAAGCAATGCGTTACGCCGAAAAGGGCCACATAAGTGCACAGCTCTTTATCTCTGCAATGCTGGTTGTTAATGCATTACAAGTGAGTGCAGAAAATATCCACTTTCCATCTCTCTGGCCCTCTCTCTCTCTCTCTCTCTAAGCTGTCTGCAATCCGAGACCAGGCTACCTTTTCTGTTTGGTTGAACATTTCCTCCACCCCCCAAATGCTCTGTTCCTTACAATCACTTTCCATTTCTGTGACACACACAGTTATTCTCCCGCGCTTACTAGAGAACTAACCATTAAAAGAGAGAATCACAAAAGAGAATTTAATGTGTGACAAAAATGTACCCAAACCTCATCTCCTTATTCTCCTTTGAATATTTAAAGCAACCGCTCTTCTAGTGGGCTTTGAGTGCAAGTAAGCAGAGAGGCAAATTAAGAGCCAAATCCAAGGGGGAGCATTATGTGACCACAGTGTAAGGGTCAGAGCTGTGGCATAAAGTGAGAATGAAAACTGAAAATGTTAACAAGGTGAAAAAGGGTACAAAAGAAGTGATGGGGAGGGGAAGGGGGGGCTCTTACAAGAGACCCACAGGAAAAAAACTGCTAAAAGAAATAAAGGAGGCAAGAAAATGGGTAACAATAATGAACTAGATTTGGTGTGTTTTGGAGAAAAAGGTGTAAAATAAATGGGGTGATAGTGTGAGATGTTACACGGTGAGAGAATTAGGGTCCTTTGGGTGGATCTATGAGGAAGGTGATCGGGTACTTAAATGACCATTAGTGCAGGAGAACAGGTCAGTGAATCAGAATGTGCATTACCCTTAAATGCTAAAAAGCCCTCTTTCGTCACGCCAAACACACACTGCGAGCCACGTGAACTATTTATAGAGGCGCACGTTATGTGCTCCAGGCAAAAAACAAAAAAATCACACAGAGACACAATAAAATCTCTTTCTTCCTCCCGTCGCCTCGCCTCTCTCACATCACACGGGACTAAAAAGAGTCTGACCTTTATCAAGTTTAAGCTCAAAAACAAACAAATAAAAAAACCCAAAGTTGAGTAATGGGAAGAATGACAGCCAGTCAACACATAATTAGACAAACACACAGTGATCAAAATAGCCATTTATACAGTACTGTGTCACAGTTTTAAAACTGACAGCTCCACTCAGGCTGCGCTCGTTGTTATAAAGTAAGACATCACACATAAAGCTCTGCTAGTCATGCCAGTCTCACCCATCCATATCCTTCTGTTAACTCAATAAACGACTTAAGAGATGTAGTTCTCTGTGATATATCTGACGGGGATACTGGCTGGAGTCGGTGTACAGAAAATCGTCAGCTCACTGACCTGCGCCCTCTCTCCCGCTGGTAGTAGTTGCCTCGTTAACACCCCAAAGTCCCACAGAATACATCAGGCTTTGCATTGGTGACTCACCGGGTCTTTAGCTTGCTGCGCTAACACGGCGTAGGTGGATATTCTGCTGCACAGGCATTTGGTATGGACAGCGGTTGACGCGAGCGTTTGGCAGCCTTCTGTGCCCCAGTTTTCTGCGCCAGCTTCCCTGGAGGTGGAGAGAAGGGTGGGTTGGTGGGGGGGTTGGTAGAGAGGGTGTGGGGAGGTGGCACATGGGACATAAACAGTGACTGTGAGACACATACAAATAAAAATGTAACATGACTACACATGGATACAGGAGGTTGTAGCTCCCCCCCCAAAAAAAACCCCCAACAACTTGTGAAAAGGTGACAGGAAGTATTAACTGACTCGTTTTTTCCCCATCGAGCTCTCCGAGCTCAGCCAATCACGACGTATACGTTTAACATTCAGCGATCAGCGCTCAGGCACCGCCATGCTCTTTTACTCCTTTACAGCATCACCCCACTTGTCCTTCTCCGTGTTCAGCAACCTAAACACTTTCTTTCACGTCTTTGTTCATCCTTTTTTTCTCTTTCTTCCTTTTATCTATCCCATCTTCCTTTACATGGAAGAATGCCCTTAGAGTCTGGGGGAAAAATGAAAAGGATCGCATCGGCGAAAAGTTAACAAAAACCAGTGAGGCCTAAATGGTGTATGGGGCTTATGTGGAACTAAATGGTCAATTGCTTTGACACCTAACACATTACTGCAAAGGAAGCAAGTGGCCAGAATCTCGTACAATAGATCCTTGAACGCTTTATTGCTCTGAATCTTTACCGTCCTTTTTGGTCGCCCCCACTCCCTCTCTCCTTCCCACCCTTTCACTTTTCTATAAAAGCTCCCAACAGAAGGTCGAGTGTGGAGGTCAATCAATAAGAAGTGAACTAATTACCCTGAGAGTTCACACTGCACATTAACCTTAAGATTAACCCTGGATATACTTTTATTTTAGTTGCCAGAGACAGGTGAAAGCCATAGAGATGTTCTAATGGGGTCAAGAAGGCCAGCTCCATGACTTACGGCAAAAGAAGGAGCAAGAAATGTGTCAGCGAGAAATATTTTTGTTTCTTCTCCTCTGCCTTTTTCTCTGTGTTTTCAAGTGGGTGTGGCAACATCCAGGACTTAAAGTAGAAACATCAGAGCTGATTATAATTAAAGAGTTGCATCATTAATCCAGTCAGATCAGGCCGCAGGCAAACAGTCCCGATAAAGCAGAATAAATGAGTATCAAACTTTTAGAAATGTCACCGTAAGATTTAAAACAGCATGAAAGTTAAACATTCATGTTTTGTCATGAATATTTTAGGTTATAGTGAAATACTTCACAGGCTATATTCAATGCAGCATGCAAATATATGGAGGAGGTGTATGTTTGTTTTTTCTTTCACCAAAGCCTCAAAAACTTTTTGCACAGATATCTGACAAACATCTTTCCAAAGTAAAGACTTTTGTTGTAGCACGTAGGCACAACAATCTGACCACAAGAGACTGGGGTTTGATTTCAAGCAGCAGTGGCCGCCTTGAAAAAGGAAAAAAAAAAAAAAAATCAATTATTTGAAGCTAAAGACAAGTCCTGTTACTGTGGTAATCGTTACCGGTTTCAAAACATGGATCTTTAGCAGGGGAAAAAGGGGATCTATGTGAGAACAAACGCTTCCCAGCCGGGATTTAAGGTGATGAAAACATACCTAGCGACTGATCTGTGTGAAAGAAAACACTCTGTACTTGATATCTTTATCACAGTAGCACACAAACTGCTACCAATTTAGAAACCAATTTAAAATGTCAAAAAATCAGTTTGTTAGTTAGCAAACAACACAAACTTCGTGCTGCTCTTTTTGTTCTATTTCTGTTCATTTATGGAGTGGGAGGAAAGATTAAACGCAACTGGAGAGGTATATGTTGTTGGTTATCTACTGCTTTAGTGAAGAACCTAATTACCTCATTCTAAGCTAATAGCATTGAGTACCCTCAGCAGTGGATGGAGAGAAAATTTAATAAAGTGTTGGCTGTTTCAGGACATCTATTTATCAGGATTTAAATATACAGCCTATATATTAGAAACTTATTAAATATGCAGAAATATATAGTTTAGGACAAAATTATTACCCCTTGTGAAACATTTTCCTATGTTTTTTTTTTTTATGTAACATTTCAAAACATTATTTCTACTTGCAGACAATAACAGAATTATTGTCAATGGGTCAATGTTATCATGCCCCTGAAAAACTCACCTTTTTATTCAGTTGTAGCACAAACCACTGCTGCAATAATGTGCTTTAATTTTGTGATGCTCAAAGTTAAATGACGTTAAAACGCTTTTCGCACAGTATAAAAATTTAAGCGAGGATTTGAGCTGCCACATGAGAAAAAAAATGAATGAATCAGTATAGACCTGATAAAAATCATTTTTGACGCTCACAAAGTAGGAGATGGAGGAACAAAGTTATCGCAGTGTTTCAAGAACTGGAGTGAGAAGTATCATCGAGAAGTTCAAAGAGAGCCACACAGCACAGAACAAGCCTGGCAGAGGTAGGAAGTGAAAGATTTCAAAGACTCTGGAAATGAAACTAGTGAGAGATGTGTCCAAAAACAACACAGCTGCCAAGACACGAGCAAATGACTTAGTCAAGCCGGGAACTGCAGTCTCAAAGAAGACCATCACTAGGACCGTGAACAGGAATGGACTTTGAAGTCTTAGACTAGGAAAAACGCCACTTCAAGCCGGCCTGAAGTATGCCAAGTACAAGCTAAAGAAAGATTATGCAAACTGGAAGCACATCCTTTGTTCAGATGAGAACAAAGTAGACTAAACGACTGCCTGTAGTGTTGGAGACAGAAGGAAGAAGAGTACAACCGAAAAAAGAACAGGGTCCCCACAGTGAAACACGGCGGTGGCAGTGTAATGTGGTGGGGACGCTTCAGTGCGCCTTGAAGTGGCAATCGGGTCAAGGTGTCACTGACAATCTGTGGGCTGAACTGAAGAGCGTCACATCTGGAGAAGCAAACGACTGCAGGCTGTTATCTAGCAAAAAGGTTACGCAACTGACTCTTAGGCCTCACAGAGACTAATGATTATAATATAGTATAGTATATAGTATAGTTTTTTGTTTTTGTGAAATACTTTTTTTTCTATGTGCAAAGTATCAAAAAATAAAACTAGGATGTTTGGATACGCTATGTTAAAAACGTCCTTGCTCTGTTTAACAGCACTTGGGAAATGCTGTAACTGTAAAATCTGTATATCTTCAACGATTTAAAATTCAAATGAGAGGAAGCTTGGCTGACAGCTTCACTTTAATAAAATTAACAAGCTGTTTTGATTATTGTTGTCTTTATGGCATCTTAGGTTTTCATCCAACCTTTGGGGAAATAACAGAAGGATAGCTTTCAAAGGAATTCAACGATACTCCTCTGCGATGCCCGCTTGACACAGCTCGGTTGCACAAAACTCTGGATTTGAGAGCATAAATGAATGAAATAAACAAACACGGCGAACGGCATCAAATTAAGAAAACCTAAAACTTTACTGTTGCTTTCACAGCCGTCGACCACAAAAAGCAAACAGACCGTTAAAACGGTACATGCTCCGCTTGCCACTGACATCACATTAACTACAGATCAGTAAAATATACCACTCAAGACTACTCCTGCTCTGACAGGTCACTTAAATATGATCAGTTTGACTGTAAATGACAAGAGTGCAACAACATTAACCCTCAAAAATTTGTCTGAACATGAAGGACTGCAAACAGGATCATAAACCAGACACGCGCGCACACACACACACACACACTGACACTCAATTCAAAATGTCACTAATAAGATGTGAGTACAATCCCCTGATGATCATCATCTGCACTATGACACTTCAAAGACTAAGGATCAGAAAACGAGTTACAGCAGTGAAGCTTAGAGACAGCTTGACAGGTATCAACATGGTGCAGGGCTTTGTGTGTTTTTGTGTGTGTTTGAGAGAGCGACAGATAGAAGAAGATTAAAAATATAGACAAGGCGGGAGAGCGAAAGAATGGCAAGCATGAGGAAATATGTGTTTGGTATTTTTGCTGCTTTGTGTTGCAAATACGTCGTTTATTTAACCAAACCACCGTGGATGAATAAGGCCCAGTCTGAGAGGCCTAGATGGTCTGTGACCATCGGGCATTAACTGGTCATTCCCTGGCTGCATGCTAGTGCTTGATGGAGAGAAAATGATCGCTAAAGCTCCAGTTACACAGGCCTACAGTAACCCCCTAGCAACCACCTGTCTGTGGGGGAAAGAAACGCATGTTCCCCAAATCAGTTAGCAAAAAAACTCCTTGTAACTGCTTTGGTCACTATGGAAGTGTTGGAGTTGACTACAAGCATTGGCCAGCTACTCTCCAAGCTGTCCTGCCCTAACCAGCTTCCCACTGGTGTCTCGTGTCACCCCTGAGTAAATATATATTTTTGTCTCGGCTCTTTGTTTCACTGTCTCTGTATCCTGCTGTTTGCCATTTAGTGTCCTACCTCATTCTTATATATTCCCCTGAGTTTTAGTTTGTCCTTTTATCATCATTATTATTATTATTATTATTATTATTATTATTATTATTATTATTATTATTATTATTATTATTATCATTTACTGGCTTTATCCTGCTTTTCCCTGCAGTGTCCTTTGGTCACAGTCTTTGTAAGTTTATTAAAACACATTTGGTTTATTTTATCTAGCAAAAAAACAAAATGCATCTCTTAATAGGCAAACTTCTTCCATCTGCTACCCATTTCTGACATTTCACAGATTACCATGGTTATAAATCCCACAACAGTGACTAACTGACCACTTTTACACATCTAATTTGTGGAGGAACTATACTTTTAAACTCTAAAGGGTCGAGCTACGTGTTGAGAACTTTTTTTTCACATTTTTTCACAGTCATGTGTGCTTGTTAGCCTATACGTGACCTCCCAAATGATCTCCAGTTAGGTGCTTCCAAACGGCTTTGCTCACACAAGTGCAACCCAGGGATGTGAAGTACTACATGTTTTTAATGGTTAATTTATTCATGCACACGAAAGCCAGCCATTTACTGGTTCAAACATTCAAATAAAAGACACACACACAGACAGTATTCTACAGGAAGTTGGCGTAATGAGAAACTATCTGACAGCACACAGCAGGGGGGGTCGCTAAAGATAACACTACATCACACACACACACACACACAGACACACAAATACACATTATCTGTGACCTCTTTGTTTTGTCTGCTGAGTTTCAAGCTTAATTGACTGCTAACCTTCATCTACTACAGCTATACTCCACTGTTGGCTTTTGTACCTCTCAGCAGAAAGTCAGCTTTGACTTTTATTTAGTTTTATGTCGCACACAAAGTTGGCACAAACCCCGAATGCTGGCATTGTAGATCCACTACAGCTACGGCTCCACAACACTGCTGTGACTCCCACTGGGCTC
Source organism: Pelvicachromis taeniatus (assembly GCA_015108175.1). Classification (NCBI taxonomy): domain Eukaryota; kingdom Metazoa; phylum Chordata; class Actinopteri; order Cichliformes; family Cichlidae; genus Pelvicachromis; species Pelvicachromis taeniatus. Next base: position 24,726 of record VURO01003043.1, on the reverse strand, counting down.
ATAACAGTGTTAGATTATCAGTTAGGATCAGAGGGTGAGAAAAGATTAAAAGGACGCAGCTTTTGTGGTACTTTTGTTACAGCCTTTGAATGGACCAGGAACTGCTGACAGCTCTTCTTATCATGGAAAACAGGTACCAGATGTACAAACAGGTCTGTATATTTAGTACAGTTGGTTGACGGTCTATGGAATCCAAATGTATACTGCAAAGAGCTCAACCTGGCATTATAAGAAAAAACTACAAGATGTGTAAATATACATAAAATCAACCTGTTTTCTAGCATTGCTGTAACCGACACATCTGCTCTTTGGTCTTGACAAAGTTTTATTAAATGAACGCTAGAGTTGGTGATAACCCTCCGCGCACAGTGGGGATTACACAGTTTACACACACATTAAACAAGAGTTTGCAACTAGGCAATGTGCTCTGTGTGGCTGCTGCTGCAAGGCACTGTGCTGCTTTGCATTGCAATAAATGTAATCATTAGTATCCTAACATTTAACAAATGCACTTTGTCTTTAGCTGCTTAAGAAGTTCCATAAGAAATTAGAACTGCAGCTGATAGCGATCTTATCATTTTGCAGGTGATTTATTGTATTGGACAAACTGAAATTTTGACCCGTGATAGTGTCAGATTGAAAGGTTAAGAGATCAACAATGGAATTACTCCTAATCCTGTCAGAAATGCTTACAAATATGAATTATAGCACTGAGCTCGGACATTTCTCTCAAAAAATGTGTATCTCTGCACAAGACGTTCCTTGATAAGTAGCACTGTTGTTACCAGATGAGCAAAAATGTTGACCTGCCGGTGGCAGAAACTTGTTAAAATGCTTCCCCTAATTGCTGCTAGAATGTTGTTGTGGCTGTTAAGAAAAAAATTGGAAAAATACTTTCCGAACAACAGCGTAAATTGACCTTTTATGTCTGCCGAGAATAAATTGGCACCGAATCTTGCCTGAAAGGGCAGTGCTATGAAAGCCAATTGCCCCCTGTTAAGAAGCAAACAAAGGTTAAACATGCTTTGAATGACTAAAACTGAATGGCTTGATGAAGGGATTTCAGCTGTATGAAAGTGTCTTGCATGCATGCTCATGATGTATTGCCAGTACCTTTATAGTCACATAAAAAAAAGTACAGCACATGGACCTTTTTTCAACAAACCAAACTTTGTTGAAAAGCTGATAAACAAAACCTGAAACGGACATTTTGTCATCATTTTTAGAATTTACATTAAAAAAAAAAAACCCACAAAATATATAGTACTAACGAGTAAGTACAACTTACAGACCTCTGAATCCATAAAACTAAAAACAAGATGCCAGCAGTGATAAGAACCTGCTCAGTAACAGCGGGAACCATTTCTTTTTAAACCTCTGACATCTTGGATCTAGTATTCTCTTTCAAGCTCTGTGGTGTTGTAAAGAGATCTCTCAAGGTCCGAGAAAAAGGAATGATTTGAATGCCTAAGACTACGGATTTTAAATGAAATCTCCAGGTTATTTGAAATACATGATTCCACTTCATGTAAAAATTTGCCCAGGGTTAGCTGCACCAGCAAATACAGGCCAAGAGCAGACTGATGCAAAAACAAGACTCCAAAAGCATTTCCATTCAATACAGTGTTCACTTGTCATTTAAGGCGAGAGGTAGCACACACTTGGCATGGGAGATGTTCCTTTACTATGAAAACACCTACAAGAAGCTGTTTCTGCTAACTTTTAAGGTCAAGGGCTTACCATTGTTTCCACAAAAAAAAAAAAAAAAAAAAAAACACACAA
>VURO01003043.1:5364-22924 GCA_015108175.1 Pelvicachromis taeniatus | reverse complement strand
TTTACCATTTTTTCAAAAAAAAAAAAAAAAAAAAAAAACCCACACTACATGTACTGGTATATTTAAATAATTGTAGGTCATGCTTTAACATTTAACATTTCACCTTCAGCTTTTATTTATAAGAGACCCAAACATGTCTATTCAATCACAAATGTGCTGGTAAGCAAAGGTACAGAACAAAATGCACATTAGGTCTTTATAGACAGACTGCGCTTTTACAGTAGATGTAAGCAATTTTAGCCGCTTTAATCCACTTATCTGAATCAGTTGGTAACGTTCAATATATAGTCATAGCTAAGCATTTAAACCAGTTTTACATGAGAAAATGTTGTTCTACACAGCTGTCAGTGATTTAATAAGGATTAACATTATCAGCTAATTTCAGCTGCTGGCAAATGCTGTCAAAATGATTTAGGAGATGTATGCAAAAAAATTGTTTAGTCCGTTTAAGTTCATTGCTCAGTTTCCCAGGACTCATTTCGGTGTTGTCAAAATGTTTGCAAAAATATTTTCCTGTGTTCTTCAATGGTCAGAAATGCAGCCAAGCAAAGGAGGAAAACAGTAAAAATGTGGGAGCGGAATAGGCAAACAGCAATAAAACGCAAAGAGGTGAATAAAGCATTGGCCAATGACAGAATTATTTCACGCACAGATGGAAATCAGTAGCATGTGAATCGCAGAAAGTTTTGTCCTCATTACAAAAAAAGAATTCTCTGAAGTCAAATTGCTATAAAGTCTTTAGACGACTGCGGGACCAGGTATAATGTTCACTGCATGAAATTGTGAAGAGAGTGAGCAAATTGCCACAGACCGTGTGTAACCCAGTGCTGTAATGCTTTTTTGAAAAGAAGAGAGAGTAAAGTCATTGTCTAAAGGAGAGGGAGAGCTGGTGATCGACAGTGGAAACAGAGAGCTAATGAGTCATAGGCAGAAGGACTAGTGTGAAGGGGAGGGTGTGTTGTACTATGAAAGAATTGTAAGTATTATGGAAGTAAATGACCTCAAGAAGGGAATGATTCAGATATATCAGGGTGTTCAGATTCATCCGCGTGCATGCGCATCAGTGGTGCCATATGGCAATCATAACAACTTAAGTTTATATGTATTACTCATATATGAATTTATGCAGTAGTAATTTTTCCCTCAGTATCTATACAATATGAAGAAGACTGCACACAGTGCATTTTGTTATAATAATTTCAGGTTGTTTTAACTACTATTAATATAGTACTATGTTTTTCCTTATTTTGTATTAGCATTCACACAAATAAAATAAAAACAAACTTGGAAAAAAGACATTAAAAGTGTTACATTGTAATATGTATGCGCATATTCAGTATTTTAGGGCATCAACATTTTCCCCGCAGCTTCTTTTTTCCACCTAATTCTAGTGATTAGCTCTTTAAAATGTGTTCAACTGACATATTACAGTCAGACTAACTGCTCAGTTACACTAGAGTAGAAAATAAGAGAGCAGCCACGCTAGAAATAGGAAGAAGTTGCCTGATGAGCGCATTAAATTGTTGCAAATAGTTGCGATAAAACACCAGCTGTAAGACAGACTGGCAAACACTTGCAAATGATAAATGTCTCATTTATGTAACAGACGACAGGTTGCTAACATGTTGCAGTCAGCCTAAGTCAGTCTGTGTCGATGACCACAAGACACCTGCCCCGCATCTCATCGCAACAAAGAACTCGACTCAACTGCTTGCCAACTGGTTGCATTCTGATTCTATGTCTATTTAAACATGATTTTGCTGTTTTGCTGTTAAATTGCCGTCCTGCAGCACCTACATCACTATTTGTGGAGGAGTTTCAAAACTGCGATGTTCTTTCCAGACTCTAATTGTAAAAAGCAGTTCATGTGATTTTCTATATATGTAGATGACAAAAGACTTGCAGTTTTTGCTGCTTTATTATGTATTATTTATTTTTATTGTCAGAAACAGATCGCAGACACATTACAGTTAAAAGTAATGTAATTGACTTTTACTTACTGTAAAAGACTGACACCCTTTTATTGCTACCTCAGGACTGCAAGTGGTCGCAGACCTGTTCCCCATCATCAAAGCAACAATTTCAAAGGCAACGAGATTGTAGGCTAGTGGCATACACAGTCACAATAACTTTGATTGCACTGCAGTGCTTTCCCTTGTGTGACTTAAGCGTTAGGTGGGTCAACTCATAGCTTATTTTTATTGCTAAGTGACGTATGAACACTGGGGGCAGAAGATATAACAGGCCACAGTACTAAAATCAAACAGGGAAAAGGTTGTAGTTAATAAAATGTATTCATTTTAGCTGCTACAGTATCAAGGATGAGATATGTGAATATCATCTTTCAAAAGCTAACTAATATGTTTGGGTAATATGTTTGCACTGGATCTGCTTTTATGAACTGTGTATTTTTACATCCTTCTTTAGGTTTTTTTTCTTCCTGAGGTTTCCTGACATTTTTGTACTGCTCTTATTTCTGCATTTGTGACTCCTGTCTGTGAAATGTGTTACATAAATAAATATTGCTTGCTTGCTTTCACACTCTCGTGGCGTATGTGAGCAAAAACCGAAGCCATCTGTTTTTATTGTCGCCCTGTATGGGAAAGACTCTCACGAGGTGCATCCTGAATCTAAACAGACAACATACTCAGCAAGATTACTAAACTATGCGGGCAGCGGCGACATGTCATGGATTCAAAATGTTTAATCACATTGTGATTAAATTCTGATCTGCTTGTGCTTTACAGGAGAACACAAGGGCGGGGTCATCCTGGTGTCACAGCTTTCTGTTACCATGTTAAATCCGACGGGCTGGATTTGAATCCGGTCAAGAAATTTTTAAATGTTACTCCTTCCTCTCACAGAATTTCCTGATGCTGCAGCTTTTTAAATGTTTTGCAATTTAGTTTAAGAATGCTAAATGTCCATGTAAATATGTATAAGATCCACTCAGGTAAAAATATAATATCAAGTGTTATGTAGTGTTTAGATATTTGTGTGGCGATTTTTAGAATTTTTTCTAGTTATTGTTGAGCCGATATCATTTACTACTCCTACTATTACTGCTACAACCACAGGTACTACAACAACAATGAGAATGTATTTAACTGCAAACCACAAAAACACAGGTAGAAAAATTACAGTGAAACAATTCAGCACATTGGCATTAAATTTGAGTTACTGAAAGCAAATGAAGGGAAACGGGTAGGGCGTGACTGGACGGGGTTCTCTCTCCCTTTTTTTAACGTGTCATTTCACTGTGGATTTTTTTTTTTTACTGATTAAAATGTTGTTTTTATTTTTTTGAAACAAAGAGTAAGATCAACAGTAATATTTCTGTAAAGTTTTCTTTTAACAAAACTTTTTTAACTGCACTGTAGGTTATCTGTTTATCTGAATATAATACTGTATGGTATATACCGTATATCTTCTAGTAATGGCCTGTCTCTTATTGACGCCCGTTTCTAATAAACACCGGGTTTGAAAAGCGTCACGACAAAAAGACGCCAGTCTCCGATAGTAGCCGGTCTCCTTTAAGCGCCAGTCTGTAAACGCCAATCTCCAATGACCCACCGCCTTTTCCGTATGCTACTACTCTTTTCGTACCATCTGGGCTACGCCCTCCTGCAGTAAATCATGCAGCAAATACCTTTTCGTGTCAAAAATGCTTTGTCATCAGATGCTATCGAGGAAGGAAGGAAGTCAAAATCCATTCCGTCCGAGAAAGGAATAAGAGCCGGTCTCCAACAACCGTCGGTCTCTTTTAAACGCCGGGTCGGCCGAATAATTTTTTTAATAAATTCCGAGGTTACTATTGGAAGATATACGGTACTGTTAGAATTCTAGTCTGAACCAAGGTTGAATCCAGTGGTAAAAACAGGAAAACAAATGTGTAGAAGAGATGATCTTTTCTGATAGATATGACTTCTGTGGCTACCAGGGAGCCAGGCAGCACATTCACCAGACAGGCGGTAGATACTCGCCTCTTACTTAAAATATAGCTCGAAAGCACTGACACAAGTCATCTCTGCTTACTCAACGCTACATACCACCTACTGTGAAGGATTGACTACTCCACATTTGTTGTGGTATTCAGCAGCAATCATATCTGCCAGAATGCAAGCCCATGTTTGTGTGTGTCTGCATGCATAAAACTATTTGACCCAGATTTTAATTGATTTGTTTATTGATTTGAGGGCTGTGTTTGATGAAATGACACAAAGAAAAACTTGATTTAGACATCTCTTCTGATGCATGCACCGTTTTTGTGGCTGGGTCAGTGCGGGACATTAAAGTTTGTGCCTTGCGGTTGCCTCCGCTCACCAGTCAGCTGCAGATTACATTAGTGATGCGCAATGACACTTGCTTCCTTTCTGATCTGATACCAAAAATAACCCAGTCTGGTATTGCCAACAAGAGTGCCAACACAGATCCTCGTAAAGCTCGAGCATTAAGAAAAGATATAAAAAGTAGGCTGTAGCATTTCATTCCTCATCCTGCTGCATTCTGATGTTTTTGACACTTGCCTGCAAGCAAGAAATCATCTTCTTTCTATTTTTCCAGTCCTTTTAAAATAATCAGGAACCTCTCTACTGCTTACACATCATTTTTCAAAATACCACTGTGACCAGTTGCATTTCTGTCTCCTTGATTTCCTTATGGCTTTGCTCAGGTGGCAGACCAGGTCATCTAACAATCAGAAGATCAGTAGATTGATCCCTAGCTCCTCCTTGGGCAGAATACTAAACCCTGAGTTACCCTTGATGCAAATATTGGCTTATGTGTGAATGGTAGATAAAAGTGTTTAGGTATAGATAAAAGCACGCTATGGTATACACATGGTGTATGTGTGATTAGGTGAATGAAACTTTTAGTAGAAAGCCAATTGAGGGCTCAAACAGAGTAAAAAGATGTTTTATAAGTAACAGTCCATTCACTATTTCCTATGGACCTCAAACTTGCATGTCAAAAAAACCTCAGCTTTTGTGTTAAACTGACCTAATTTTATGTTGAGGATCGTCACTGGCAATGAAAGCTGGGTTTCCAGCTCCAACCCAGAAACCAAGCAGCAGTCTGATTTTCAGGGCTGGAGTTGTGAAACCATTTCTTACACAGGTGTGCTGCACTGCACTGTTTTACAAATCTTTAACAATGTATGTAGCCTCTCAAAATGCACTAGCTACTATTGAAGAAAGGTGGAACAAGTTTAATCAAAAACATACACAGTATTGGCAATAAAACAGATATCACAACATGACAGGGTTGAGCTGCTTCCTCTCTCTGAACTGAAACGTTGCAGCCCTGTCGTTTGCAGCTTTTAACTGTGGTGTTACTTTCTAATCACGTTTAATCTGCGTTTGATTTTATCATTCTGAAGAAAATGACATGCTGCAATTTTAGGAATAAACGGCTATATTGTATAAACATGAGCATACAAACTAAACTCTAGATGGATTTAAATGACTTCCCAGCAGTCGGTGATAAATGTTGCCATAGCTACACACGGCCTTTTCTTTACCTGGATGCTGCCTGCCACTGCTTAAAAAATGAAAAAAACTCAGTGACAGAAGACTGTCTGAAGCGTTCTCCTCCTCCTCAGACCCACCCCGTCGGCTCACACATATAAACAGATGTAGTTTGTGTATGACAATCAGAAGGAAGTATTTTTTAAATGTGAAGAATGAACAAAGAGCATGAGCTCTTAAATCATGCAAAGATGTTCATTTGAGTCGTGGGTCTAAAGATGGAGGATATATTTTGCTGTACACACTGTGAAGCCCCTTGTGGCTTCTTTTGGGGTTTTTTGATCTGTGATATACCGACAAAGAAATACAATTGATTTGACCTAACATGACCAGACTTCCAGTTCCTGGGCACGGATATACAGGAGGATCTGACCTCTGAGTGCAAACAACACAGCACTGGCACAGCAGAGACTTTACTTCCTGCGGATCCTCAGGAAGAATCACCTCACCCAAAAACTGCTGCTGTCCTTCTATGGCTTCTCCATGGAGAGCATACTCACATACCGCATCTGTGTGCGGTTCACCAGCTGCACAGCAGCAGAGAGGCAAACGCTTCAGCGGCTCATCACCACTGCCCAGAAGCTGATCGGATACCCTCTCCCCTCCTTGGAATATCTTTACTGTTCCCGCTGCCTCAGAAAAGCCCAGAGCATCCTGAAAGATCCATTCCACCCCGGACACTCTCTGTTTGAAGTGCTGCCCTCAAGCAGATGTTTGAGGACATTAAAAAGAAGTACAGACAGATTAAAAAATAGTTCTTATCCAAATCCTTAACTCCGCTAAATGCTGCTGGAACTGTCTATTTTCAAAATAAAGAGACTGAATCATGCAGTAAATGCCTAGAATGTGAAATATCTCACATGTTTGGTATGAAAAACTTTAATTTTTAAGATTTTCTTGGTGACTTTTAGAGACTTTTAATATAATATATAGTTAGATTTTATTTTAGCGGCCATATTTTAAAAATACATGAGATATTTGCACTGATGCAAATGATACATTGAATTTCTTTGCTTTGTTGTGCTCACTCTGCTACTGCTGTATGTATATGTCTACCATATTGATGTGCAAAATCACAGAGAGAAAGAAAAAAACAGTCAAATTTCTTTCATGTATTCACATGCTTGGGCAGCAAAGCTGATTCTAACAGAACACAAAGATGGAGCTGTGACAGTGCACAAAATTGGATGTTGCTGCTAATGAGCAGATTTTAAAATGTAGATATTTCACACACATCTTCAACCCTGCAGCACAAACGTTCACACTTATTAGGTGGCCGCCAAAGCTTAAGATAAATGTGACTTTGATCACATTCTTCTCATTTGTTCCGGAGTTATGGTGTTAAACAAAGGCTAGAGTATTTATTTATTTAACGGCCAATATTCACTTGCGTTAAAGCCAAAAGCCTGACCTTTAACTAACAGAATCTAATTAGCTTAGCCTTGAGTCCAAGTGAACATTAGTGCCAAATTCCAAGAAATTCCTCAAGGTGTTCTTCCAACTAGGACAGTCATCCAGGCATAAAAGATAAAGTAGCCATATCAAGGCCAGACTTTGAATATTGCAAAATAATTGTTATAGAAATATAAAAAGGCAGCTTACAGCGTCATTATTCCTCCTCCAGCAGAGTGGAAATTGAAATCGGTCATTATTGAAGACCAATGCGCAGTCTTTGCTCACTATTCATTATCTTTGTCGTGTCTGATGTTTGATGTAGTTGTCACCAAAACGCCCTTTCCTAATTCCTCCCCGATTTTTGTGTAGGGAGAATGCTTTGTCAGTGACCTCTACTATCCAAATCTGCTTCTCTCTGCCCTTAAGCTAATTTATAAGCTTCTTTCCCGGGATTATCTTCCTTCCTGGTGTGCAAGCTACTGAGCACACAGGAAAAGCTAGACATACAGATTTTAGCTACAGCCATAAATGGTCTGCCATTCTGCCTGCCTCCACTTTGTGTTAACACAGATATGCCACATACAATGGCTTTGAAAAAGTTTTAACCCCCTTCCTAATTTCCTAGTGTTTTGCATATTTGTCACAATTACATGTTTCAGATCATCAAATAAAATTTAATATTCAACAAAGACAACCTGAGTAAATAGAAAATGCAGTTTTTAAATGATGATTTCATTAATTAACGGAGAAAAGTTATACAAGCCTACCTGTTCCTGTGTGAAAAAGTAATTGTCCCTCTTGTTAAATCATGAATTAGCGCTGATTAATCAAATTCTTTGTTCAGTTTTTACTAAAGATATTCACAGGTCTGCCAGTTCTCTGATTACTGGCACACCTGTCAAATCAAAAAATCGTTTAAATAGAGTCTGTCTGAAAAAGCAAAGCAATCTAAAAGATCTCAAAAAGCAACACATTGTGCCACGATCTAAAGAAACACCCGAGAAACCCGAGATGCCACCACTGGCATCTATCAAACTGGGCAAAAATGATCTGCATGGCAGATTTGTGGTAAATGGAAAGATGAATTCTGCTGTCTACCAAAACATCCTGAAGGAGACTGTCCGGCCATTTCTTTGTGACCTCAAGCTGAAGCGCATTTGGGTTCTGCAGCTAGACAGTTATTTAAAACACACCAGTACACCAGCAAACGAAGACTTGGAGTGGCCTAGTCAAAGTCCTGACCTGAATCTGATTGAGATGCAGTGGCATGACCTTAAAAGGCGATTCAAAGACTCAAACAACCTCCAATGTTGCCGTATTACAACAATTCTCCAAAGAAGAGTGGGCAAAAATTCCTCCACATCGCTGTAAAAGACTCATTGCCAGTTAGAGCAAGTGCTTGATTGCAGTTGTTGCAGCTAATGTTGGCCCAGCCAGTTATTAGATATAGGGGGTTATCACTTTTTCACACAGGGCCATATAGGTTTGGATTTTTTCCCCTTTTTAATAATAAATACAATTTCACTTAGATATTGCATTTATTTGTGTTATCTTTGTCTAATATTTAAATTTGTTTGATGACCTGAAGTGTGACAGACATACAAAAAAACAGTAAATCAAGAAGGGAACAACTGCTTTTTCACACCACTGTATGTGTGAAGAATTGGGTACCTTGAGAAAGACAGATGTGGAGTTCTGTGAGAGCGGGGCATGTTCTAACATTCGTGCCAACTCTCAGTGTCATAATGGACTAACACAGTGCCCTCTCAGCCTACTTTCAGAGACATAAGAGTAAAGAGGATAATGTGCAAGTCAGTAAGATAAACATAAGGTAAATACTGCACTTGGCTGAAGGTCAGAACCTTGTAGGAGCATGTTTGCAGTGCATAATTGGCAGAAAAACTTAACACAACAGCCTCTAAATGACCTCGAACAAATTTTAAGGTAATGGAGATGTTACTTACCTACTAGTTCACACGCTCTACAGGTCCAGCAGCCAAGAGGCAAAGTATTCCAACACACAGTCTAAGTCAAGACTTCTTATAATTATCAATACCAAAAATATAAAAATATAAAAATATTCCCAAGACAAACCGCACCAGTGCCACTGTCATTTGTCACATGATGAAGAAATCAATAACATCAACCAATCAGTGACACACGAAGGAAGAGAAACTATTGAATGTAGAATAAGCAAGTTCTTCTTTATATAACTTCTTCACCCAAATAAAAAAGCAGACTCGTCCTTACCTACAAGCTACCCACAAGTATCCATAATGTCCAGCAGCAAAAACAAACCATAGCTACAGCTGTACACACAGCTACTTAGAATTGATCTTAACCCTCCCCCCCTAAGAAAAAAATCTACTTACAGGGATCAAAAGTAACCTAAACCTGACTGTTCTCAACTAGTCGCCCAGCTTTTTGCACTGAGAAATGAAACTGTCACATTAATGCGCTCCCTGGGGACAGTTGTGATAGTTGGGGAAACTAACTGAGAGCCTGTCCATGCCTGTAACAGCCAATGGAGACAGAGCCCACATAAGCCTGGCCGACTCCCTCTTCCCGTGCTGACTCGCTATTTGACACAGTCTTGATCCCTTTTGCTCTGTCAGATGGAAAAGTGGAGCAAGCCGTATCAACCATCCACCCCTCCTTCTGGTGGCTCTGCTGCTTGTGTGTGTGTGTGCGTGTGTGTGTGTGTTTGCACTTCTGTTTAATCTTAGTCTGAAACAATAGTAGAAAAAAAACAACAATGCAAAAGTAAAAATGTTGCAATTCTTTTGTTGGAGAACTAGATTTAAAAAGAAAAAAAATATAAGTAACTTGTTAGCTATGACTTCTGAGAGATGTAAAAAACAATCTTTAATAAAACTAAGGTTAATGAAAACTCAAACAAAACACAATGAAGTGGTTGTATAATGTACTTATTATTGCCACTGTATTATCTGATACACACTGTGTAATAGGATCTTTTTACCTCATGCAAACACATCTCTCCATATATTTATATTTAACTTACCATCTCCAAGATAACAGTACTTAACCTAACCTACTTAAAGTTAAAGGAGGACAACTCAATGTGATACATACTTATATCCAAGAAGGACAGACAATACTCTGCATATTTGTAAATCAATTCCTTCATTTACTCAGTTGTTTGATTCACAAGAGACTAATAGGTGCCACATGACAGGGCCCAAAGCTTCCCAATATGAGAATTAAAAGTGTCACCCACTTGGCTCATTGCTAGTTGCCTCCATGCTTTTCTGTAAAGTAAATGCGATTACACTTTGGCCAGATTTGTGCCCCGCTGGTTTTTTTGGCAGTGTGCAGAATATGTCTTTGACTTTTTACTTCATTTAAGGTTGGAACCTGCCAATGCCAAAGCCGATAGTGGCGCCAGATCTGTCTGAGCCCAAAGCAAGCCCCAATCTACCGTGTCAGATTGTTGATGTTAGAGTTACTTGCACTGCACATTGGGTTTTATTACTCTATGGCAGCGATGGGTGGCAGAGGGGCAGAGTGGGCTGCTTGGGTCTTTAACCACTGTTCCCCGATCAAGCTGAAGACCTTGGGGATTAGCAAAAGGATTAAATGACCTTCAGCCTTTCATAAGCTTACTGCCATCCATCCATCTAAAGTGTATATTACATTTATCTCCCACTGCTGGGTTTCATTCTTATGCATGTTTTGAAATCTCTGTCATCTATTTCTGCTTTGTCACTTCCATGACAGGAGATTGCTTTTAATGGAATAGTAACGCCATCTATCCATTCGCAGCCGCTTATCCTTTTCAGGGTTACGGGGGGCGCTGGAGCCTATCCCAGCTGTCTTGGGGCAAGAGGCGGGGTACACCCTGGACAGGTCGCCAGTCTGTCGCAGGGCTAACACACATAGACAGACAATCATTCGCACTCACAGTTACTCCCACATTAACACCTATGGGCAATTTAGAGTTCCCAATTAACCTATCCCCACAAATTGCATGTTTTTGGACAGTGGGAGGAAGCCGGAGTACCCGGAGAGACCCCACGCAAACACGGGGAGAACATGCAAACTCCACACAGTGTCTTAGTGACACAATGTATATCCCACGGATGCCAGCACATCTTTCAAATATCTAACAAAAGCAACCCATAATGTGACTCATTCTTCACAGCAGAGTGAGTGTGTGGAAGTCGCTGTGTTAGTACTTCAGTGGGATATCTGACTGAACCCCCCTGAGTGAGGGTCAAACCCCAGAGAAGTTAGAAGCAAGGTCAGGAACCGCAGCAAAGACCAGCTGAACACCTGCTATTATATACCAGCAGAAGAGAGAACCGGCAGAAAATAAGCAAGAGGAGATTGGATGACCAAGACTGACTTCTTTATGATTTCTATTTTTACCTCAGGGCCTTGTGCACAATACATGTTCACACAATGCGTACTCTCGTAATAGGTGCTTCTTGCTTACCTGAGCTTCTAGTTTTGAAACGTGTAAAACTTTTATGAGGGCTAAATGTAGCAGCTTCCATTCGAGGCGGCGAGGCAAATGAAAACAGGTTGAGACTTGGTTGAGGGGACAGGCACACGGGGGAAGACTGGGAGGGATGGCGAGCTCAACGATTTGGGTGGGCAGATGGTACCGACATATGGGCCTGTTAGGGGCTAAATAAATAAATAAACACTTTCACATAAATACTGAGATGAACTGTGAGTGCCACACACTGTCGGCCAACTTAGCCAGCTGAGAGAGAGGGAGAGAGAGAAAGAGAGAGAGAGAGGGAGAGCACAAATGGGAGAGAGCTTCCGCTGAAATGGCTGGCAGATTTCTAAATAGAACACCACTGCAGAAAAAACATGCGCGCACACACAATTGTGATGGGGATGACAATAGGCTTTGCAGATTTGAGCCCCAGTGTGATGCCTAATCTCCAAGTAAGTGTACATCATCAATGTGGGTATTTTAACAAAAGAGGGGTGGATGGTGGGGGGAAGTTACAGAGAGAATGTAATCTGTGTTTCAAATGTGGATGCATCTGTGTGCACTAAATATAGTCTACATATAGAGGTCACGGAGTGGCAAGGCTTTTTCTTCCATCTCCCCTTTCTGCCTCTGTCTGGTTCAGCTGTTGCTGTGTCTGCCTTGCCTCCATGCTACTATCTATACATTCTCCACCTCTTGCCTGCCTCCAGCCCAACCCTCAAAAGCTTATGGGTAGTTACTGAGACAGGATGAGAGAGGCGTTATCCACGCATATCAACCGCACACTATTGCCAATCTTTTGTCAAGATCTGGCGTTCGGCATAGAGAAACACATCTACTAAGACTGATGCGGTATTGGTGCCTGTATGCCAGTCTGCCTGCCTGCTCGATCTCTGAGCAACTTACAGATGTTTGAGCACATAAATTGTACAGCTGATCGTCAGATTTTGAGATTCATTTTTGATTTCCTCTGGCTGAAATGTACCACCTGCCTTCATTTCACTGCCTCACACATTTCCATAGAAGCAGCTGTGCACCCAAAGATGATGTTATGGGGACTTGTTTATAGGCTGTTTATACCGAGAATTTCAAGTCTGTACATGAGTTCAATGTGTAACCAACTCAAGTATTTCAACAACCTATCCTCGACAATTTCTGAGAGTAACTGGCTGATGAGCATTAAAAATGCAGATACACCCTTGTGCGCCTACCTGCTTCGGTACTTGCAAGTTAACCATTCTTTTTTTGGTGATTATGTTTGCTCGATACAGGACATCGACAGCAGCCATAAAGCATGCTAAATTTAATTAAACACTGTATCTGTGGCATGCTGATATATGTCAAATCAACCGAGGTCAGGATGTTTGTCTGTACATATCTTTATATTTCTACAAGCACATTATCAAAGAAAAACAAACCAAAAAGTGCATTCCTTCCTGTGCACGCACGTTTTTGATTGGTTGACATCACGGCCATCTCTCCACTTTATATTCTGCTTGGCTCTCGTCCCTCGTCATGTCTGCAAATTTAATTTGATTGCAGCTGTAATCTGCCAGCTAGTTAATTGACTTTGCCAAGCATTGTTCCTCTCCTGCCTTAATGGAGAAGGGGTAGTTTGATAAGTTACAACGTCTTATCCTGTCCCTGCAACCCTGCACTCCCATTGTGTGCTTTGGTCACCAGAGAGTACTCTTCTAGAACTGGGTAAACTAATGGGATCTCCAGGGAGAAATTGAGCTGACCTGAATTTTCTGTCATCCGTCTTGTTGTCACATTAGACTGGAAGGTCTTCAGTGATGGCCCTCTGACAAATTCAATTCTTAAGTTATCGGTTGCTGTGAATCATCATATGCCAAATATGTTTCCAAAAATAATATATATTCTCATACAGCCCAACTGGATTAGCAAATACATTTTGAAGGAAAGTGATATCATCGTGATTGAATTTTTATTGACAATAAAAATGACATCACTGTCAATCTGTACTCGGGTCACATTCACTCACTTGTGCTGGGGTTTCTAACCCCAGAGTTTAATGTGTTGTCATGAGAAGTCCCAAAAGTGTAATAATAATTCAACGTTTCAACTTTATATGATGATGAAGGTCATAGGACAAGGTTAAAAGCTACAGAAAAAGCAAGTAAGTCATCTTTCTATAGAAGCTGTCGGGTTAATGGCAGTTTAGGCAGACACATCAAGTAGGACCACTTTAGCGAAAAGATTATTGATAATTCAGTCTATACTATATTATTATTAGGCAAAATTACTTTGTTGTGGTACCTTCTTGATCTTCCAAATACATACATGAAAAGTCAAAGATGGCAAGAGGAGCAGGACAACCTCTAGCACTTAACATGGCAACGACAACAGAGACAACAGATATTACATTAAGTAATGACTTCCTCTCCTAACCCCCAACCGGTTGCAGCAGATGGCTGCCCCTTCCTGAGCGATTCGGTCAGAGGTTTCTTCCAGTTAAAAGGGATTTTTTCCTTTCCACTGTCACCCCAGTGTCATAGGGGGATCGTTTTGGGGGTTTTCTACCTGTTAATGTAGAGCCTTTATCTTACGATATAAAGCGCAATGAAGCAACTTTTATTGTGATCGGGTGCTACATAAATAAAATTGAACTAAACCAAATTGTAAGATGCAGCATGAGATGAGGATCGGGGTGAGGATGAGGAAGTGGGTTGTGAATCAGCTTGCAGACTGCAGTTGTGCAGAAGGGTATCAGCTGGGCCATGAGCTTTTGTGAACTTGTATTTAGCTCATCTGGTTTGTCAGAATTGCAGCTAATCTTACAGTCATGCTAGAAGGAAGCGTGGGTGGAGCGCAGTATGACCAAAATGATTGCAATCTCATTGCTTTTGAAATGGTTGCGGTGAAGACTGAGCCATGAATCAGGTTTGCGATCACTTGCAGTCAGTTGCCGTCATCAAAATGACTTTGGTGTGTCAAGATGGTGATGAAACAAAACGATAAAATCGAGTGATAGGAAGATACGGCAGTTGGATTCTGTTTGTGACAATGCGGTAAAGAACTGATGAATTGGCATTTGCAATCTTTTGTCATTTGTAAATACAGGAATTCACATCGCCAATTTACAATCAGAATCCAACCTGACAGATTTGAAATGTAAAATGATGAAATTCCTTCACAAATAGTGACTTTGTTGGTGCAGGATGGTGAGTTACCTGTAAAGTTACAAAGGCACTCAAAAAACTGAACTAAAGAGTTTGATTTTTTTTAATTTAGTGCTGGTCAAGGTTAACAAGAACTCCTACCAGAGCAGACTATCATGCCAAATTTCAGTCTAAAACATACACAAGTTAAGAATGTTGGGATGTATCAAAGAGTGCACTACTTCCAACATCTTAATTAGTTTGGTTCAAAGATCCCAAGGTCCGCCATTACTGAACTAGGAGAGAATGAATGTGGCAACATTGGTACTGGACTTTTCTTCCATTAATGGCATGTTTTCGATGCTTTGGGGACTGTCAATGGCGTGCACACTTTTAGTGATTTTAAAACATGTTTCAGTGTGTGACCAATTTGGATTTACACACTTAATGGCTACCTTTAATTTTCTGCACATCATTAGCCGTCTCCTTTGAGGCACAACAGATGATCATTAGCTTTTAGTTATTTGTTATGCTACAACACAGCTCTAGCATTTTTAAATAAACTAAAGCCAGACTCACAGCCAGAACAAAAAAAATCAGTAAAAAAAAAAAGAAATCACTGGCATTGCTCAAATCTTAAATTGATATCCAGGATCTAACAGCATCTCCCGTCTTTCATATAGTTAATTACCCACACTCACCCCACTATGCTAAATGCACTGGTACTTATATAGCACCTTTCTACCTAATTTGAGCACTCAAAGAGCTTTCTTTCTTTCTTTCATCTAACACAAGCACGTTCATAGAGTGTTTCTTTATCTACACGTAAGCACTTTTATCTAACATTCAAAACACAAATCAAGCAAATGCTTCATTCGACACGGCGACTGTAGGAGCCGGGATTCGATTCACCGATCCTGGTAGATTGGTAGATGGCTCACCCAACCACCTAGTTCTTCAACCAGCATTTGTTGCAAGTCAGTGGTGGTGTGTTGGCTGATCTTTTAATGGAAAATATACAAGCTTTCCAATGGTATACGCTTTATTGTCAAGCAGGACTGTTACAACAAAAAAATAATTGACCAAAACCAAATTTCCTTTTTTTTTGTTTATATAGTTACTTGCTATACTTAAAGTGTAACTAGGCCATGAACTGAAACCAAAGCCTGGTTTAAAGATTACCTTTGGTATTGACTGACTATCTGCTCAATATGTGGGTTAATGGTAAATGCGGTGTGGTCGATTGTCCTGGTTTATATTATTTAGTTCACTAGCTGGTCCACAATACAGATTGAAGAAAAAAGAAAACTGTCTGTGACGTACATAGTATGTCTATTCAGATAAAGACAATAAAGAAATGCAAATTAAACTGCCAACAAGGTAAACGCTAAACGAGAGAACTGCAACAGAGAAAAAGCTGCACCCACAGAGGAGTTCTGAGTTAGCCTGCAGTTGAACTGTTAGCAGCAGTGAAATAACGGTGTTTGTTCCCACTGACTAATTTAATTAAGAGAAACTCTGAGAACTTCATTACAATGTTCTCAGATCATTAATAAGATGAATCTGACCGGGCATGAGCACACATGCGAGATAAACACTGACACACACAATCATTTGGATTTTTCTTTTTTCTGACTGCCAGACATGTATTATTGCACTGTACACACAAACATTTACACGAGTGTCAGAGTCACTGTGAGTAACTTACGGGTTTCCATAGTCCCAGACAACGCACTGAGGATCTGATGTACCCTGCAAGATACAGGGTGGGGGGTGTGGGGGTGTGGGGGGGGGAGGAGAGAAGAGAAGATAAGCCGTTATTGCCAGTCAAGAGGATGAGTGAGAGAGAAGGCAGCAGAGAGAGAAGACAGAATAGCTCATTGCCAGAGGAGAAAGAGTGATGCTGCATGGATGATGGTGAGAAGTAAACAGACAATGAAAGAGAAGGATTGAGATAGACGACAGGAGGGAGAGATGGAAAAAGAGTCATTGTCAGAGGGCAACGCAGCAAATAGCTGCTTCTGCTGCTGCAGCCGAAAGAGAAAAAAGGTGCATGAGCTATAAATTGAGAGTTTTAAAGATGACAAAGGAAAAACCATTTCATGGACAATAACTAGGGTCGTAAACATCCTGTGGGGTAAAAACATTAACATTCTTCACTTAAGTGCAACCACAGCAAAAAGTAGTCAGGTAAGTGTAAACGACTACGAAGTAAAATGTTATTAATTTTAACAACTGGCCCTTTAAGACTGTGCAAAGATTCTCCAATGTACCAAAATTTTCTTTTTAAATAAGCAAATCAAAGTCAAAGTGACTGGATGATGGTGATTTGCTCTCAGCTTCCTCTTAATCCATTTAGTCATTGAAGCTAAAGTTCGCTCAGTGGCGCGTGGTGGCAAAGAAAGACTTGTCATGACTCAATCAGAGAATCAATCATGGGATCAATATCTTTAACCAGCTCATAGCAACTTGTTCCACCAGAGATCTTCAGTGATCTCTGCATTGATCACTTTTTAAATGGAGCATCTATGTCCTTTCAACCTGTGTGCTTGGTAGTGAGTGGACTGTGACTGGGGTTGGTCTGAACCAAACGTTCAGTTGAGACATTTACGTTTCAATCACTGAAAACACTCAAAATGGTGCTTTGGACCTGACAAAATCAGCAAGTATTTAAAGAACCAACTATTAAAAACATATTCTTGGTTCTGTGGGGTAACAAAGAAGGGTCTAGCTTCAATTTTAGTATCCACAACTGAAATGCTTGTATCCCACTGGGCTGACGTAGAGGAAAATCTGCCATTATGTTGGTCCTTACTGAATCCTGCATTAGGCACTTTGCCTTTGAGCTCCCCCTTATGGCAAAGGGGATTATAGCAGTAAGCCTACAGCCAGAGTGCTGTGTACATTATAAAAAGGATGATGTGATCTTAAAACTCACTGAAGCCTCAGGAAAATCTGAAGAAATTACTTCTCAAGTTAAAATGGTTTCTGATTATCAACTATATTTGAAATTGACCAAAAAAAAAAAAAAAAAGAAAAGAAAAGTGAGA
>VURO01003037.1:0-12421 GCA_015108175.1 Pelvicachromis taeniatus | reverse complement strand
TATAAATGTGGGCTTGCCTGCAGTACTTTTTTGTTGGTAGGCGTGTTTCTGCTCCACCTGCCAAGACTGCCGGGACACATTCCGCCGTATTGGCCTGCAAAAACACTCAAAACTAGGAAAGGAGGATAGAAATAAAGAAAGACCCGCTTTGAATAGTTGTTGTTCAGCCGAGCACCCTGTGATTGACGTGAGAAACTAGGGGGAGGGTTCTGTCTGGGCTCAGACGCAGTTTGGGTTGCACGCTGCTGCTCGGGCAGTCAGAAACTTCAGGACGGAGGAGAGGCATCCATCAGGAGGACAAATAAAAGTTTAAAGGATTTCTCTTCGGGCGTCTTCTTCATTTATCGGACAGGCTCGTCCCGGCGGAAACATGAAGCATAAATGATGTTCAACGTTTCCATAGATGGAGGTTCATTCTCTAAGAACCTGGAGGACTTTGATTCCATCCGCAGTGTTCTCCTTTACAGGTCAGTCTAAACTTCACTTTCTCCTCATTGAGCACACGGAGCATTTACGCACTTTAATAAGTTTTTTTTTTTTTTTTTACAAACGCGAAGTCCCGTGCTTTCATTTGCTCAGATGCACTTTGCCAAAGCTTTGCTGAAATCCTGAGGGGATTTAAAAAAAATCTCATACAAGTATTCAGGGAGGTGGCGACACCGGGCATCAAAATAAAAGTGCAAATTAACAAAATAAAAGCCTATACCCGTCATATTTTATATAGGCCACTTATATGGGGCGTCTTGACTGGGGTTTTTTAAATTAAAATATATAAATCATTCGCTGTTAAACTGAATTATTGCTCACCGTACGTATAATACGAGCAGGCTTGCGCTGTGGTCTGTGTCCTTGCTTGCATTATTTAATTGGAAATACATTCACGGTGCCAAATAAACTGTGTGTGTTATTGTACCTAAACATGAAGTAAACCGTATCACCGATCCGTTATAACGACTCGTGATACGCTTATGTTGCTAATAACTGGCGGTGGGCTTGACGGAAAACATTATTTTAACAGCAAACTTCAGCAGAAAAGCTGCTAGCAAGAAGCAAAAGCTTCAGCGTTGTCAGGGGCAACTGTGCTATCCACCAATAAAATTCGGCGCTCGCGTGTCACGTGACCATACCACAGCGCTCGCTACTGCTTGCAACATGGCGAGTGGACGGCGGTGCTTGTTTTGGTGAAAGTTCCCGTGTTTTTCCGCGCTTTTGGTGAACTAAGTCGTTCGTAAACCGATGGCCACCGCGAAACCCCGCCACCGTGCCGGGGAAAGTATATCAAGCCGTCACACGGACGAAGAAGCAGCCGAGAGCGACGGAGGTAGCGACGGTGGATCCACAGCATCGAGTGTCAGCAGCTCCGACTCCTCAGAGTAAGGACACACATGTGTCAGAGACTAGAAACGTTTCACCTGTCTGTTCATTTCAAATCTTCAGATAAATTTTGTTTTTAGTGGGAGTACTGCTAGGTTGTCAGAGTGTCCGCAGTTTCCGTCTCCTCCCTTGTGCTTTTCATAGCTTTGGGCAGTGTATTCAACTTGGGAGGTAAACCTTCATAAATAATTACATGCTTTCTTAGTAAATTTATGGATGCCGTGTCAAAGCTTACTTACCGCAGCTTCTTAAAGCTAAAAGGAGAAAGACCCGGGGCAAAAAATAGCCACACCACTCTTTTACATATGGTGGTTGTACATATGGTGTTTTTCTCTCTTCTGTTTTTACAGCATGCACATGGTAGACATTGACATGTTTCATATTTGTTGTACAGTTCACTCAGAAAAACCCTCGCTGTTTGGATCAAATTTGACCCGTTTTGACTCTGTAAAAAAATATCCTAATTGTCGTCCCTGTAGCCTGAATTTGACTTTTCCTAAAGTGATTTAAAATTAAAAAAGAAAACATTTACATTTTTATGCAGCTGTACAGTTTTTGTACGCTGAGATTTGAGATTTCATTGCATCAAATCAATGAAAATGTTGGTTTGAGAAAATGTAGTCACTGTCAAGTTGTCCATCCCGTGTTTGTGTGTATTTTTTAAGGGGCAGTGGTGACAGAGTTCAACGGAGACCATGACACTGTTACAGGAACTCTCCGTATTTCCACCACATCTGCCTAGATTCTTACAGAGGCTGCTGCTGGCCTTTTGGGGATCAGGGGAGATATTCAAACACTGAAATAGTGATTATATGTGGAGCACAATATGAACAGAGGTCACACAGAGGTCAGATGCTGGCTTAACAGAAATGTGAGATCTTATAAAAGGGTGGCACGATGTTGGAGTAGTTTGCACTGTCGCCTAGGTTCCTAGTTTAAGTCCTGGGAGGGGACTTTCTATGTGCTAAGAGTAGAAAAGTGATATGTAAGTTCAAGTCAATTACGTGCCTGTTGTTTTTCTGCAAAAACAAGTGTTGTATACACCTAAAAATAATAATAAATCTAAAATCCTCCCGCTTCTCTGAAACATTAATTCAGGATTAATCCACCATTTATTAATGGCAGACAGGCCATTGATATATTCTAAATTGAGCTGCAGTTCAAAATTTGTTTTAGACTCTTATTATGAGGCAATTATTGGAGCCATACTGTGAATATGAACAGTATGTAAAGGTTAAATTCTCTGCTTTCTCTCAGTGACCTGGAACCAGAATGGCTGGATGACATTCAGAAGAACGGCGAGCTCTTCTACCTCGAGCTGAGTGAGGGGGAAGAGGAGGCCGCGTTGGCCCAGCAGGTGAATCAAGGTGTATCCACCAATCATGTTCGCTTCAGTGAAAAGGAGGCAGAGATCATCACAGAGCAAAACAAGAAACAGCGCTGCGGCTCACGGACAAAAGGTGAGCCCACGCTTAAAAAGCTGGCTAGGATCCTGAGGAGGAAGCGGCGGCCTTCCCAGCGTAGAGGAGGGAAGGATGGGAGTAAAGACAGCTCATCGCCACCGGCATCAATCCTGAAGAACCAGCAGGGCCAAAGGCAGGGTGTGACTGTTCAGCAGCATCAGCTGAAGGAGGTGTGTGTCTACCTCAATCCTAAACGTTTAGGAGGTTCGTCGACCCTTCTGCATGACGGCGGAGGCCTGCTGGAAGCACTGCTGGGCGTGGTGCATCGCCCTGCCTGGAGCAGAGGTCAGGGAGACCCTGGAGTGCTCACACGGGAGGAAAGACTGACTGTTCATGGATTAATACCAAACAGTCCAGCCATCAAATGTGGCCAAATCCTCATTGGTAAGACCATAAATCCAAAAGTCAACTGGTTTTATCAGTGAGGAATATGTTTGTTGCTTCAAAGCTTATACTTCAGAGAAAGAAAAGTCTTTGGATCGAAATGAATCACTTAATTGTGACAAAACTGTTGGTGGAGGCACTCGCGCCATCCTCAGAAATAAACTACTACCTTCACAAGTGGGGAAAAAAGTAGCTATGTAGCGATTCAGTAACAATCATAAGCGGAGTCTAGTTATTAGTTGTTTGCCAGTATTAGTAATGATAAAGATGAAAATTTAAAAAGTAAAGAGGAGATTAGAGAAAAAAATATCAGTTTCACCAAATATCGGTTTTTAAAACCCCAAAATTGGTCAGGCTTTAGTGGAGTCGTGTTCTAGTACTGACACATTAATTTCCACACCACAGAAGTGCCCTGCCAAAGCATGGGCTGTAATTATGACAACATAGCCATAGTGACTCACTCTATGTGCATTTTTTTTTTTTAAAGATAATCGCCTAAGCAAAGCCTAAATGATGACTCTAGCATGCAACTAAAAAAAAAATCTAAGGGAAAAGACAAAAGTCTGCACACGGTTTTCCTTCTATTTAATCATTTATTTTATTTAAAATTAGCCAATTAGAATCAAATGGTGATTTGACCTGCAGCTAGATGAAGTTTATAAATCAAGTTCATTTCTTAGGATTTGTTGATTGGCTTGCTGTTATCATCGTTATCATAGTAAACAAAGTGACCTCTGTTTTCCATATCTTATTTATTTAATTCTGCTTCTTGAAGTGTAGGTAGTAGCCAAGTGTGTTGAAACCATAGTGCTAGTAAGCAGTATAAATCTGGAGCACACTGACCTATCTGCCATGTTTGAAAAAATATATTCAGTTTTGTATGTTTATTCATGTATTCTATCAGAGTAGCTTTGCATGATCAGTTTAATAAAAAAATCCTTATTAATCTTATTAATTGGTGGAGTCACTCAGTTAATTCTTTGCTTGAAACAAACAGTTTCAGCTTAGCTTCCTTCTGATTGGTTGCACTTCACAAACACAAGATTTGTGGGTGGGGCTCTTGTGTGTTGGACACACAGCCAGATTCAAGCAAAGATTCAAGAGGAGAGCAAACTTATTGACTTGTTCATTGACGTATCTTAGTTTTTTAGGGGGAGATAATCACGTTCAGTTTTCTTATGATCACATACTCGTTTGCGTTGTCACTTCAAAAGCTTCTGTTAACATTTTACAGTAACTGTGAAACTATGCGCGCTTGTCACCGATGAAATTGTGAACAGTTGTGGTCCTGCAACTTCAGCCGAGAGGACTGCAATGTTTATCGCGACACCAGCGATAACTGCTGCTTTACTTTCAAACCGCAGCTCTGTCAGATCTCAGGAGCTGCTTCAGACTGAATGCACTTGTTTGATGGGCTTATACTCGTGTCATGTAACCAATCAGATAGCGGCTCTAGGTGATATATTGCTCTAGACTGCAGAGTGGCGACTGCAAAGAGAGATGTGGCTGCATTAGAGTGAAAACAGCACATTTGGAAATGAATTCATTTTATTGTAAATTGTAAAAATGTCAAAAAAAATAATAACAATAATAATGATACCAAAGATCAGAAAAATGTAGAATGTCATTAGAAGATTTGCAGAAAATGCCTTAAACCTAATTCACCTACTTTAAAGAAAACCATTATTCATGACCAGCTCTGAACCTTTACGATCCTCCGCTCCATATGTGGCTTTTAGTGCAGATTTGCAGAGTGACTGGGACTTTGTGCGGTCAGATGTGGTCCTGTCTGTCTGAAAGCTAAGCATCTCTGAAGTGATTTTCTTCTTGCAGGACAAATCTTTTTTTTTTGTTTTACCAGCAAACAGAGGAATGCCAGTTCTGCTTCACCACAAATGACTACCCACATCAGTTACGGTTTAGAGGAGCTTTTATGCAGTGCAGCTACATGTTTGAACAATTAGACTGCTTAAATACCTGAAATAGCTCCGTTACTGAGGCGGTGGAGCGCTTCCCTGCACACGAGCAGGTGAAGCTCTTTGCCGAATACAAACAGCAGTGGGTTTAACAGCAGATCACAGTTGCATATAATTAGTTTTTACTGGAAAGGGGTTGTGTTAAAAAATGAAGGTACATTTCCTTGTTATGATTACATTAAAGAAATCTGTTTTGTATATCTACCAGATGCTTTCCAACTCACTGTATGTCTCACTCCTAATATACGCAGCATGTCTTTCTTTCGGTATGATGGCAGTGTTTTTGTTAAAACCTACTTGCTTTTGTCCTGATTGAGCCAGTTTACTTGATAAATATATGTTTTCTGCATGTTTTGCTCAGGAGATGCGCTCGTAGCTGTAGACGATGTCGACGTGACCTCGGAGAACATCGAGAGGGTTCTCTCCTGCATCCCGGGACCAACGCAGGTCGGTGTGTGAGCGAAGCTGCCAAAATCACTTTTTCTGCTGGTGTTTGAAGTTGGTGACATGCCGGTGGTGTAGCCAGTGATGATTTCCAGACAAACTCTTAGGTTGTTTTTCCTGTGTACTTTGGGTCATTAGCAAACTGTCCAATGAGCTTTGTAGCATTTGGCTGCACAGGTAGGGAACTGGCTTTACCTGGTCATAAAACTGCTCGTCAGTCAGTCCAACTTAAATAAAGCTAGAAGTCTGCACTTCAATCACATCTTACTGTCAATATTGGGAGGCCCCTTTTTTATTTGATTGCCACTTGATAAGTGTTTTGTGTTGCCTTTTTTCAGTTGGTTAGATTTCTAAATGTGTAAAGCAGCATGTATGCTTTTAAGATCTCTGTGCCCGTTATGAGCAGCAGTGGTCGACAAATACAGATCAAATTGCTTTAAAACTTACCGGTCCCACCGAGCTGCTAAATTGTGAGTAGAAAAGTGCAAGCCAGCACTGTTTAGAAAGCCTCCTTTGATCGTCAGCAAATGGAAAAAAAAACCCAACAACAACCCACAGTCTGCGTCTCAGATGTGCATTTTCACCAAAAAGCAGACCATCAAAAAGAAGGAATTTGCAAATGACAGAGTGTACGCAGGGTTGATGGCGAACATGGCGGATGCACGGGACGGCGGTGTGACTATTTTTCAGTGCCACAGGAAGCTGTTGCGGGACTGAAAGCTCAGCTGATTAGAAGTTGTAGTCGGAAACTAAATTACATCGTTGAGGAAAAGCGAGAGAGATTTTTGGGGAAAAATGCGCAGATCCTCAGTCACCGTGATGACTTTCAG
The DNA here is from genome assembly GCA_015108175.1 of Pelvicachromis taeniatus. Lineage (NCBI taxonomy): Eukaryota > Metazoa > Chordata > Actinopteri > Cichliformes > Cichlidae > Pelvicachromis > Pelvicachromis taeniatus. The sequence goes on along the minus strand of VURO01003037.1, from coordinate 5,950 downwards.
AAACTGGAAATAGAGCTGTACTGCTGACAGAATGATTGTTTGGTGTGAGTCTGTGTGTTTGTTGGACGATAAAGTGTGTTTTTGTGCGCCGACCCTGCCAAATGGAACGCAGACAGTAGTTATTAAGTTTGAAGGGACAAATATTAGTATTAAAGTCAGTCCACCGTGGCCTTTACCAACCCTGGATGAACTACAGCTTCTCCTTTGTGCCTGCATGTGTGTGTCCATCCATGAATGAGCGGTAAATGACTGACATCAACAGACTGGAATTCTAGCGAGAGCACACTCCAGTCTAACCACATCCTTATTATTTATGATGAGAGAAAGTGCTGCAGTTAGCCCACTCAGCCTCTTTACTCAGAGATTTCCCCAATTTATGCTCAGCCTCTTTCAAACTTTGGTCCCCCCTTTTTTTTTCATGTCATTTCAATTTGATGTCCGCAGCTCAGAACTTACTGCTTTCATCATCTTTGCACCCAAAATAATTAAAGCTATGCTGACATTAAATCAGTTATTTTTTTCTCTTTTTTTTTTACAGCTTTTAGAAGTCACTTTGCAGCACTGAGTTTGAAAGGTAGATCAGATGGTGTTTCTCCAGCGCTAGCTTCTTCTTTAATAATACCCTTAAATTGGCTCAAATGGCCGAGCTCCCAGATGTAGGCGCCTGCTGGAGAGGCGGGTGGCCTGTGGTTAGTGCTGACAGGCCTTGGAGAGTTCTTTGGGAGCGATCGCTGGTTTAAAGAAATACGATTTCAACATTTTGACCAGGTAATTTGATCTTTTTTCTAAAATATATTGGGTAGGCTCCATGTAGTCTAAAGTTGGGAGAAATAAATACAGATACCTTTGGGAAGTCTGCATCGGCTTATTATTTACTTCTCCGAGCAAACAATACCTGTGTTAGAGTTCTAACTCCAGATTGAGTTTTAATTCTTCTTCTGAAAACTGTTTGCATCAATCAGTGTGAGCGGTTCTACAGTGTGCAATAAATGGCATATTTCACATTCTGTGTTTCAAAACCAAATTGTAGTTTTGGTGTGACTAGTGACAGTGAAGATGTTGTGGTTAAAACTTACTCACTGTGGGTTGAGGTTAAGTCTCGGCTCTGTTTTCTTCGTCTTTCTGCTTTTCCTGCAAACATTTTACTCAGAAAAAACTGCTTAAAGCTGCTTTGTTCTCCCCATAGGACGCTCACCCTGGACATGAGATAAACGGCATACAAGCACAACCATATAGCTTCAGTTCATGTCAGCTTATTAACTTTTAATCAGACGTAACCCTGTAATGCCAACTATATCATGTTTGATACATGAGTTTTTGAGACCTCTATATCATCAGTGCGATTTATAGATAAATAGATGTGTATGTGTTATAGGTTTTGGTTTAAGATAAACAAAATATGATGAATAAATTCCACAAAAATGAGAACCTATGCGAATGAATATTTCTTTGTTTTTGTCCGATGATCAAATAAATATACCAGTTTTTTAAAAAAAAAAGATTTTTCTGGCAATTATTTCATTGTGCTGTCTTTACAGGGTTAAGCGTTTTAATTAAGTGTCCTGCCTATATGGTATTTATAAGGCTTTTTATTTACTATTTATTTGGATACCATGAAAGTGAGACGGGGCTGGGTGTTTTAGTAGAAGCAGGTTCTGATAAACAAAAATCTTGAGTTAAAACAAAAGAATTTGAGCTGGTCTAAACGTCTCCCATACATTTCTACTTGGTTAAACGCAGTATTTTAAGCAATACTGAACATATCTCAAATACCAACGCTAACTAATCGTTCATTTTTGGGTTTAATCCTCAGATAAAGGTGACATAGTTTAACACAACCATGAAAAGGAAGTGTGTTTTTCTTTAACCAGTTCTACAAAAGATTCATTCGATATAATATTTATGTGTGTAAAAATGAAGAATTTCAGTACAGTACGATTCACCCTGTGCTTCTGTGACAGAGCCTTCCAGAAACCATAGCTGTGGTCTTCTTCCAGCTCCGCTTTTGCTTTAACACAGATTGCCTCATTGTGTCATAAATCTATTTGATATGATGCAGAATTCACATTCGAATGAATGATGGCATATTTTCTAGTCCCCGAGGCAGTGAATTAACCCCACACTCTAATATTTCCACCACCATGCGTCACATTTGGTATAAGAGTCTTCTCCTGAAGAACTGTCTGCTCTAAAGACGTCTGGTATTACTAACTCTGATCCGTGTGTCCATCCGTCTGTAACTCTGATCCGTCTGTCTAGAGTACATTATTATATAAAAAAAAAAAAAACAGTGTTCACCCAGATGTTCTTTTTTTTCTTCTTTTTTTTTCAAGCTATAGTTTTGCTCTAATGCTCTTTTTGGAGTACAAAGGCTTTTTCCTGGCACACCTCCCATGTAGGTTAAATTGGTGCAGTCTCTTTCTGATCGTAGATGCACTTTGACACTAAGCGTTACCTACAGGTCCTCTAATGAAATTAGGGAGTCCTCGATGACGTCTTTTGACATCAGTTTGCTGTTGGATTGAACTTGCTTGGGCTACCAGCCCTTTAAAATCTGTGCCACTTGTAGGTAATTTTCCTTAGAGTGAAATACATTTTTAAAAAATAATTTACAATTTTTTTCACGTCCTTTTTCCCCTAAAAAGCTCTTTAGGTCTTGACATTATAGCAAACAGAACAACAGACCTGTTAAATGTTCCTGTCACTCCTTAAGGATTCTTTTATTTTCATAGATTAAACAGTCTAATACATTTACTTGTGATAGTCTTTTCACAAGTTATTAAAAGACTAACTTATTTGTTTCAGTACATCATCATTAATAATATCCACATTTTTTTTTGTGTCTTCCTTTTAACCCAGCTTTGTTTTGATTGGTTGTACCTCACAAACAGAAGGTTTGAATAGTAAGTTCTTGGGGCTTCTGCACTCACACTGTGTGTGCTACATGATAGGGTTTCTGTATGACATCACACAGATTAAAGATTTGAAAAACATGCGTGAAACTCACTGTTTAAAGCACTCTTGAGTACTCGTGCACGTGCACCGCTCAGTGTTTGAAATTTGACCACGTTTAATATGACCACTGTAATCCATTGTGGTGTATAACCACTGAGAGAAAATAAGGAAAAGCACAACAGGCCTGCTTCAAATTGTTAAAGGAAGGAAGAAGGTAGAGCTTTATTCATCCAGCTCTTCCTGAGCAACTCTTACACACATTATGTTAACCAGCTGTTCCATCTCACATCTGGACTCTGATTTACTTGAATTAGCATCAGCTCAGCTCCATAATTGGCCTCTGTAGTGCTGACAGCTTTCAGCCCAGAGTCAACACAGCGTGTGAGCAGGTATGCCGCTATAGCGTGTCTTTACTGTGAGCCGTCAGCACTAACTTCAGTCTGAGCGATTCTTTAATTTAGCGTTTGTGTATGCGCGCATATACATCCACACGGTCTTTCTTTGTGTTGTTTTTGGTGTGTTTCTAATCTGTGTGTGCATCAAAGAGGCTCTCTTGAAACGGGGAAAGCGGCTAATCACAGCGCCTAACTCAAATTTTGATTAAATAAATACAGATCTTCTTTAATCAAAACTCCAGCCCGGCGATTTTAATTCATCTGTCTCCAGACTCATCTATCGTGTCTTAATCTGTGGGGTCAACAGGCAGCCTCTGACTCCGGCTATAATCACACTTAAATGTAGGTCTGACAAATTGTTTAAACAGAGACACCGCAGAGTTGCAGTTTCTCGTCCTGCGTCTCGGACACACGTGTTTCCATGTGCGTGATGGCCCGATTTCCATGCGGCTCTGTGTTTGTTTCCACTGCGACTTTCTATGAATGACAGTGTGAAATGGAGGACTGTGGATGGAAAGTAAAACTGCTGCGTGAATGAGAGCAGCAGTGCCGTCCGCTGCCTCAGCGCTGTTCCTCAGCCTTGTGAAGCGGTCTGGTTTTAATTTTAGTCAAACACACACACACAACCGCACCGATCTCTGCTATGTGTTATGCTGCGGTTAGGCCTAGATGTCAGTGTCACTTTCTCTTTGACAGTCGCCGGCCCGCTTTTCACTTTTCTCCTTAGTGAATGTGTAATGATTGAAGGTTTTTTTCTTTTTTCCCCTCTTTTGGAAGCATGGCACACATGCACACCTCGCCAAGTGTAATCATGTGGAGACGCAGTGACTTGCAGAATTTTTAGAAGTGAATGAAAACTCTGAGAGGCCCTGGCAGGCAGACTGATGAAGTGATATTGTAAAAGAATGGCTGATTTTCTTCTTTGTCTCTCAGTCAGAAGTATTTCTCCATAGTCGTTCTCTGATATTCCTCATGTCCTCCTCCTCCAGGTGAGGCTGACCTTGGAGACCGTGGCTCCATTGGATCGAGTCGGCACTGGCGACGCTTCCCTGATCCGTAAGACAAAGGCCTCTCCTCCAGTCAGCCAGCTGGTGCGCCTGCTGTGGGGCGAGGACACAGCCGAACTTCAGATGTCCATATCACACATCCCTCATATCGTCATGTACCTGTCGCTCAAACTGGACTCCACGTCGCCACAGGAGGAGGTTAGACAATAAAAATGCTACGATGAAAGGTCTTTAAAGTTCATTTAATGAAATCGTTGTACTACGTTGGTGCTGCGCTAAGCTTCGCAGCAGTCTGCAGCCTCCACTTTTGTTTATGTCTGCTGTTGTTGATGCGTTTGGTTTGCCACGTCACAGAGAATTACAAGTTTTATAGACAAAGAACTTCTTTGAAGGGAAATGAAACTCGAGTGTTTAAAAACAGACAAAGGTCTCCGGTGCAGACATTGTCTGTGCTTGTTCTCCGTGTTTCTCTGATCTTCATTGTTTTTTTGCTTTGCTTATTTCTCACCATCACAAACTCCGATGTGGCTTCTTTTCCTGTTTGAGCCAACTTTTCAGCCAGTCAGTATCTAACCAGACGCATATCATGTTCCAGATGGAGACACGCTGTTTCCTTTTTGGAGGGTTGTGCATGAACGTGCTTCAGTAACCTTCCTGCTCAAAATTCTGTGTGTAGCTCAAAAGTTACACAGACAGACATGGAACCATAAATCAGACCTACACTAGTGCTAAATGAGTTTTGACTCTCTTCTGCCTTCAGAGTTTCCTTAATTCTTAATGACACACATTCAACAAGGTGCTTAAAACATTCCTCAGAGATTTTGGTTTTTATTGACATGACAGCATCACACAGTTGCTGCAGATTAGTCCACTCCACATCCACAATGACAATCTCCTGTTCAACCATATCCCAAAGGCTGTAAAGGCTGTGTACAGTACAGTGAGCTCACGTCATCTTCAAGAAACCACTTTGAGATGGTCTGAGCTTTGTGGCATGGTGTGTTTTCCTGCTGTGATCAATAGTGGGTCAGCCACCACCTCCAAAGGGGATTGCCCCCATCAGGGTTTAAGTACCTGGTTCTGTCCACCTTTTTGAGGAAGCTTCTTGGACAAAAGGTGAAGTGTTTTCACAAACTTAAAGTCCAGTTGCCTCTTTTTCCATCCATCCATCCATCCATCCATCTTCTGCCGCTTATCCGGGGCCGGGTCGCGGGGGCAGCAGCCCAAGCAGAGAAGCCCAGACCTCCCTCTCCCCAGCCACCTCCTCCAGCTCATCCGGGGGAACACCAAGGCGTTCCCAGGCCAGCCGAGAGATATAATCTCTCCAGCGTGTCCTGGGTCTGCCCCGGGGCCTCCTCCCGGTGGGACATGCCCGGAACACCTCACCCAGGAGGCGCCCAGGAGGCATCCTTATCAGATGCCCGAACCACCTTAACTGGCTCCTTTCGATGCGGAGGAGTAGCGGCTCTACTCTGAGCTCCTCCCGGATGGCCGAACTTCTCACCCTATCCCTAAGGGAGAGTCCAGCCACCCTTCGGAGGAAGCCCATTTCCGCCGCTTGTATCCGCGATCTCGTTCTTTCGGTCACTACCC
>VURO01003036.1:0-11743 GCA_015108175.1 Pelvicachromis taeniatus | reverse complement strand
TTTTTTTTTTCCTTTTTTTAATTTTTTTTTTTTTTTTTTTTAAACACAAGATAATGGGTCTGGCATTCAAAGTTTAACACTAATCAAAGAGGTGATTAAAATAACTCCCCAATTTACCCTGTGATTGTAATCATACACCAGAGAAACACCAGCCATAGAACTGGTCGTTTTCTTTGTTGTAAAACAATTCATGGGTTTGCACAATGACTGCCGATTGATTTTCTGTTGGTCAGCAAACTGACTGATGGAATAATCATGGAGTTTCACGGTCACAGCAATTGATTTTCTGCCAATTTTATCAAGCAATCCAGAAAAATGGAACATGGATTTAAGATTTATTCCTGCATGTGTGGAAACGTGTGTTTTATATCGGCCAGCCATGTTATTTCGTGTGAATAATTTATAAGGGGGTAATCTCTAGAGTCCATATACCCGCCTGCACATGGATGTCCCCCTCTGCTGTCTGGCTGCAGCGAGGAGCAGACTCTATCTCAGTGAAACGGGGATGAAACATTGTGTTGCTTTCACTAACATCGTGGACCCAGTAGACTGAGTTTCTATTGAACGCTATATATGTAGGGTAGGGTTGTATCCTTACACATTTACCCAGGTTTACTCAGGTGCTCTGGCAAAGCCTGGAATATAAAGAAAGCTTCTAAAAATGAAAACACCATAATTTATGCAGTGCTGGTAATTCTCTGCAGCACTGCAGCCAGTTTTTAGAGCACGTCCTCCATTAGCTAAGAACATCATTTACATATCTCACACTTGGCAGGCGCATTAAAGTTTATATTCATTTTTATAAATTTTTATAAATTATAAATTTGCTCCCTTACCTTTTTTTTTTCATGCCCTTATTGTACAAACGGCAGATAGGATTGAATCATTACCTCATTTATAGAAAGTTCTTCACTGGTTGCCTCTTTAAGTCTTTAGCCTGTATCACACAGAGGGCATCTCATCAGCCCTCCTCCTACCTCTGCGAGTCTCTATTCACACTCCTGTGTATTTGGCATTTTTCAAACATTCTTTGCTGTCTGTGACATTTCTGCATCATTTGGTCCCACTGGCAAGATTAAACCCATGATTGCCTATTTTCCACTTCACAATGGGAAATGCTTTTAGCCTGCAGGATGAAAGAGAGTCTCATTTTGTTGACCCTGTGGTCATCAGAAAAAGGTCACCTCAGTCTTTCATTACAGGAGGATCTACCAGATGGGCACTTTTTTGACTGAGGACTTGTTAATGTTTGTTGTGGAGCACTAAAGGTGTGTTTGGACATTCCCACATGGTTCCCAGAAACCTAATGCCTGACTTGACCTTTCTTTGTCTCGTCCTAACCGGTCTGCATTATATGAAAAATTCTGTCATCAGGAAAGTTGCCTCCACCTCTAGTTTGCCCTGTACTATTCAATAGATCTGCTTCCTGGCTTCTAAATTGTGTTGCCATCTGATCTGATACCCTTTCTTTCTTTTTTAATTGCTCCTTTTAAAGGTGAAGCTGCTTGATCTAATGTACTGCAGAGCAATGTTATGTTAACACGTGAGGTCAAGGACAGTCCAATCAATATTCTTTAACATGACCGAGAGAGCGAGAAAGCAAATACTCAACAACAGCTAACTATGCTTTACTGTGTTTGCACCTGACCTGCCCCTGTCTCGGGGAATCCTGGGGAATTTTTCACTCATTCATCAGTGAGCTCCGAGTGATGAGATGTGCTGCCTGGGGGAAACTGCCGTGATGACAATGACAGAGTAGGAGGGGTGATTTTTGTCAACTCCAAGAATGGCGACAGGGTCCTTGTAGGCCTGGTTGGAAGCATTTTTTCAATTAATTTTACACACTTCCATTTCTGGCTGAAGGCACAGCAGCTTGTTGAGGTCAGGGCAATCTGTAGAATGAAAGTGGCTGCATGGTGGGCCCATAGTTGTCATTTGCTCATTTTGATTGGTTGCAGATAGAAAGGCAGTTTAACCGTAGTCGCGTATACATTTCGGAAGAATACACATGTGGTCATTGTGTTGTATCTTTGATATTGATTTTCTAAACTCAATACCATGATGACAAACACAAGTCACAGAGTTTGTGTTTTGGAAGGAATTCAGTATGGACAATATTTTATTGTACAGTATAAGCAGAGCTGGGGGATATGAACATATGAGCATGATCTTTATTCACTTGAAATGATCTCCATTGCACTTCATAAAGCCACACAATGATGTATCTATGAGGTTTTAAATATAAATTCAGTAAAAGCCTCTCTCCAGATTTCCACAAATTAAGTTGCTTGCTGCTGGGCCATAGCGGGGGGTTGAGGGGCTTGTATGCATATGCAATTTTCTCCAACAAGATGAAGGATTGTATTCTTTTGACACCCTTGGCATTGATCGCGTGGAGGTGCCGGGGGGAGACACAAATCATCTCAACTACATACCGTCTCCCATCAGTCCATTTTCTCCTGACACTGCACTAAATGAAATAATTTAGTGACCCCCCCTTCCTTCTCTTCATGTTTGCCTTTTTAAAAGGCCAGATGATGTTCTCTGTATGTCTGACACCTGATTAAGCCTCTGGGGGATGAGAGGGTTGTGACATTTTTATTTGGGGACTTGGATTTGATGGGAATGGAATCTAATTACTGTGGTGGTAACCCAGTGTTGTAATGGCTTTGTAAGGAACAAGCCCGAGACATCCTCAAGCTACAACAGAGACAAGAATATTACACCTGCCACCCACTACAAATGGTTAAACACAGTCATCATGGCCTCTGTATTTATGTCTGTACTTGGCTCAAGCAGGGAATTGCTACTGTTTTAACAGATACATTAGCATGAATGAATAAATTATTATATGTGCTTGCATCAGGATTTCTAGTCTGATCGCCTGATATAAGCCAGACCACTCAGATCATGTGAAGGACATCAAGGACATACATTCTTCTTTTTATCCTCCATATACGGTAAAGGAAAGGGGACTAATGACTATCTCCAGACAATGGATTTTGTTTTTGCACAGCCTCACCCAGCGGACGTTTACATGAGCTAGAGGTAGATTGCTGGACGCCTTGGGGGTTGGGGGGGGTTATGGGGTGCCTTGTGTTGGCTCTTTGTTCTTGCTGTATGGGAGAGGACCCCCTAATCTGTCACCGTCAGGTACCCTGGGGGAGGTGAGTTGTGATGAATACAGGAAGGGATTTGAGAGGACACTAAAGAGGGTTTCTTCATGACTTATATATGAGTGTAGAGCAAGAGCTGCTGTTTATAAAACACCCCAGGCCACAAACAGCTTTGTTGTTCTTCTCATATGTTTTTGAAAGAGAAAAGCCTCAGCTTTGCTGAACAGCCTTTCCTTTCCATAATAAAGTTTTGCAGTGCTACAGGCCACATGTATGCTTACACAGTTGCTGTTGCTGTTTTTCTTTTTTGTCCTGTGAGTGAGTTAAATATTGGTACCTTTGAAAACACCAGCATGAAAGGATCTTTCCAAAGATATAAAAAAAAATATGTGCAGATAAAAGTGTATAGTTTTTGTGCATTCGCAGGTTTATCTGCAGATAATCAGGACCATGTTAAATCATCATACTGTTAAACTCTAAGGAATATGGGTATTCAGCAGCAGTGTACACCACCTCATTAGCAAACCACTCGTGCTACTGCAGGCTGAGATAAGGAGCGTCATTGATTTGACTTTAAATTGTACCGCTTCACTGATACCATAAAGTCTCTGTATCTGCTTCAGGAGAACGGCTGCCATTCCCAAGCCATCATTACTGTTTTTCTTTTACTCGTCTGCACCGGGAATTTAAGCTGTGTTTATGAGTCGTCCGCGTGTTTGAGGGTTGGGTCTGTGGGCGGAGGCTTTTCCCTCTTCCAATATTGCTGGAAGCACATGAGGCCTCCATTAATTAAGGCACATTTCCAAATTCAGCAGGCTGCCTTCTTCATGCCAATGAATGAAAGTCAGCAGCATGTACATGGAGGATGGAGAGTGAGTGTTTATAAAAATGAATCTACACTATGCTAGGAAGGCAGCTGTTTTTAAGTCTATCATTTTTTGTGTTGTGGTAGTGGTGAAACACGTTGACTTTAAAAAGAAATACCCTTAACCTGAATTGACATAACATATGCAGCTCTTTTTTTAAATTTATTTTCCTTTATGCAATACTTAGTCAGCACTAAGACAGCAAGCACGATCTAAGCCCAGCAAAGAGTTAACAAAGGCAAAGCACGCCTATGTGCCCGTCTGTGTCTTTGTCTTGTAGTCCCCTCAGAGGCTTATAGCGGGAGATTTTTAGCTGTCAGCTAAAAATGCTGATGTTGGTGTTTCTGGGAAAACCAGACATTTCCATACGCCGTACAAAAACTCCCCATGGATCCCAGACAAAAGAACAATCTGGCTGTTGCAACCTTATGAATATGTACGAACAAATCTCTGAACATTTAATGATCTGTTCTATCTTCCAAAGGCCTCTTTTGTTTAAAAAAAATCTAATAAAATATATCATCTACTACACATGCTCTTCTGCTTTCCCAGTAGCTTTATATATTAGTTTTCCATTCCCAGAATTTGTATGTGTGCACTGATATTTGCCTAATATTGTGGTTTTTAATATGTTCTTCAAACATCGCAGCAGAAAAGCTGCGAAATGAAATATTAAAGAGGGCCGAGTGAGAAATGAAATAAAACACGGTGCAGGCAGGAGGTTAAAAGGGAGAATGTGAAAATTGGTGCCATGTAAACAGCATGTTTTATCCTTTAGTAGTGCTAATAAATCAAGTGCATTAAATCCAAGAATGAATAAAAAAGGTTTATTCTAATTTAGCGTCTTATACTTGAGCTGTTTTTAATACCTCCCTTATTTGACTCACCTCACATATTTAGATGTTTTTACACGAGCGCTAAATAAAACCTGTCACACGCTGAGAGTAGTTACTTCAGTACAAAGATTTTTTTTGTCATGACTTTGTCTCTCTCTGCTTTTTTTTGTGTTGCTTCTCTAGCTAAGAGTTTCCAGTAAAAGCCCCCACGAGAGGCAGGCATGTAAAACGCCAACTGACCCAGATAATCAGAAGGCAATTTAGCCTGTTCTCTTTAAAAAGCTCCACCTTGTCAGTGTTAGCTTGCGCTCACTAATAAAGGTAATTCAAGGGGATAATTTATAACATCTTGCTTGTTGGGTTTCTCTTGTAAAGCTTGTCTTTATTGTTACTTTACGGTTGTTTGACACAAGAGGCAGACTGGAGCACTAATCACCGGGGTTAGGGGTTTGACCAAGACCTCCAACCATGACTCAATAAACTGAGCCGTATGCTGTCTTGGATTTTAGTCTGCTTAGGTTGTGTGCGAATGGATTAATGAAATAGAAATGAAAAAACTTCTTCTTTGTTCTTATAAAGTTTTGTTGTTGTATTTGCTGGATGTTACTCCAGAATGTTGCACAGTGAGAGCGCTTCAACACAGATCATAATCAAGCACTTCTGAAGAGATCAACACAAACCCAAATGGAAGTGATGGGAGTAATGCATGTAACACAAAATGTTTGGGATTTTATTAAAGAAGAAGGTCTCGTTGAGTTGATTGTATGATGTATCATCTGACTGTTACGACCGACCAAGGTGGACAAGAAACAAGAAGCAGTGGGATAAAAAGTCATGTTGCACAATGAGGAAATCACACAGTGTGGGAGGTACACGTAGTTAGAGAAGGCACAAGAGAAAACAGATTCTATATAATAATAAAAATAATAATAATAATAATTATTATTATTATTACTATTATTATTATTATTGTTATTATTACTTTTTTACAGCATAAAGTGTAACACAGAGCTGCAGTCAATAAAAGTGCTGTATAAGCCTTCAGTTTAATACGATTGAATAAGAATGGACTTGTTGAATGAAAGAGCCTCTTAAAGCCTTCTTTTATATTGAATTAAATTACTGATAAAATATTTTTTGCTGTTGTTGAACATTTAAATAATTCACTTGATGGGTTTTTTGTGAACTTGCAGGCTGTAGACAGTAATATGATTTTTTATTAGTAGGAACCCCTGAGATATATGTGTGTAGTAGTGAATAAACACAAAAAGATTCAAACAGAGCACAGGGAGACCGCTCCGTCTGTCCTGCCCAGGGCTCAGTATCTGCTGACAGACGTTGGTGTAGAGACCCATGCCCTCTTGTGACCGAGTTGCATCTGCCTTGCTTTACTGAGCCAGGCCTATGTGGAAACGACACTGCTGTGAGAGAGGAGAGCTGCCTGAATGCTAATACAAATCCTAGGTTTGGGTAAACCTCACCACCTGCAGCCCTTTTCTGTGGCACTGAGAAAAGCAGGAGGTGGATGGGTTGTAGTTTGCAAAGAGCCAGCATCACCTCAAAAGAAAAGCCTCCGGTGCATTTCAGCATGATTCCCAACGCACAATTACACGACATGGACGGACTCCAAGATCATTAGAATCAGAATGGAGGCAAGGGCAAGCTGAGTTCACCCAGGCTGCTTCCTCTTAAGTGATTGATTAGACTCCAGCGCGGTCGTCCTTAGTGGTAGACGGGGACGCTGGGACTGGCCGACTTCTCTAAGTGATGGAAAAGTAACTGTCAAGGACACAAAAATGTATCTGTGAACTGAGGCTGACACTCTTTGTGCCATCTTATCATACAAAGAATTGTGTGATAGTCTGCCAGTCTAAGGGCCACAAACAGATATTTGTTACACTTTTTACAATGAAAACTCATCAACTGGAATCTGAGAAAGTGATTTGGGATACAACATATTCTTTTAGAGATCATTTTAGAGCTTCAGCATCATGACATCAGCCGCTTTTGTTCCCCAATGTCATCAGAGCCGTGCTTCAAAGTCATTCAGTTTTCACTAGCAGGAAAGAATGAGCAGCGTTTGTTTTTTATAAAGCAGATTGTAAACACAGACATAAGCCAAAGTTTATTTTACAGGCAAAGAAAATGCATTTTAATGCCTCAATTTTTATCTTGGGCATATAGTTTTTCATAGGACTATGCAGTGCTGTGAAAAACTTAAGTACACTGGAAGCAGTAAGTACACTTAGATTGCTTCTAACCAAATACACTTGATTAATTATCAGTGTGAGCAAACTGGAGATACACCACATTAGGCGCACAAACCAACTGTCAAGCATGGTGGTAGAGGGGCGCCTTGCTGACATTGAGTTTATCGTGAACTCCTCCATACACCAAAGTATTCTGGAGTCAAATGTGAGGTCATCTGTCCAACAGCTAAAGCTTGGCTGAAATTATGTCATGCAACAGGGCAATGATCCCAAGCACAGCAGCACGGCTGAAAAAGAAAAGAATCAAAGTGCTGCAATGGCCCAGTCACACCCCAACCTGATTGACATGCTGTGGTTGGACCTTAAGTGAGTTCAGGTTTGAGTTGCCCCCAAACCTCAATGAACTGAAGCAATGCCATAAAAAGAAGACTGTCTAAAATGTTCTCCACAACAGTGTGTGAGACTGATCAAGTCAAACAGAAAATCAATTCTTTGATTTACTGCTGTGTAAGTTGGTTCTGTGAGCCATGGGGTGTCCTTAATCTCTTTTTCATACGACTGTAGTAAAGGATAAAACATGCTGTTTAATTCTTCCTGCATAACCAAAGGAGTTACTGTCATTTGTAGATTGGATCTTTATTATTGTTTGCCAAAACTACATTAACCTCACTCCTTCTTTCTGGACTACCACAGCTCTAACAAACAAGTGCTCCATCTTTTTATGTTAGTGCGATGCTGAAGTGTTATCGCTCTCTTTTTTTTTTTTTAATTTTAAGATACTTTATTGATCCCCTAAGGGAAATTCTTCTCTGCACTCCGTGAAGCAGTGGGCTGCCGTCAAAGGTTTTTTCATATATAAGTTTATACCTTGAAAATAATTAATATATTGTGGCTTTTATGACAGATTTGACATATTTGATGGATTTTTCTTTTTCATACGAGTACTTTTTATGTCTAAGAGTACGGCTCAATAGATAAGTCAGCTTGAGACAGTTATATAACAATAAGCACTGTCCCTGTGTCCCTGAAAAATTCATGTGTCATCAGCAAGCAAATAGTCTGAGCATGAAGTGTTTTATCTGTGCTTTAAACTTTGGTGAGCAGTTGTGTCCCACTGTGTCATCTTTATTATAGGGTATTATTGGGTTTGCATAGTTTCCGGTGGATGGAAACGCTCTGATGAAGCATTGCAGGGATTTCCTGCATTTATTTATGAACTGTGAGCTTGATCAGAAAGAAAGAAACATGTGGGGAAACATGAATGAGTATACTGCAAAGGTTTGGGACAATCACTAAATGTAGCTACATTGAATGGTTATTACAGAAAAATGCGTTGTTTTCTCAAAAATCTTCATATTGTCTCCTGAAATGGGAAGTTTTGAAAGAGCTTGAACAGTTCATGTCTCAAACATTTAAGTCAAACTTGTGAGTCATAAAATTAATTTTGTCCTGCATTGTGCCAGCTTAGTCCAAAGAGGCCATTCAGGTTTTGGGGGGAATGTACTTGCTGACTCTGTATTGATTATAAGAGCTGTCCATGATGCATCTTTTTTCCCTGATCAGATCGTGCTTTGACTGCAAGCTTTTCACAACTAATTTCGAAGGTATTGGAAATTCACTAAAAGAACCTTTGTATTTATAGCTAAATCGTGCCTTATCTAGTAACCTAATGCCACACATTCCTTTTTGGCTTTATGTTTTTTTTTTTAACCAGATTGTGAAAATAAATGGTAGTTAGAAACCGGCTAACCAGGTAGACAGCATGTCCATTGTTGTATGAGCACACAGGAGCCTCAGCTGTTGTCTCAGTAAACATCTGGTCATTAGTGTTGACTTCAGTAACAGGTACAGCAGCATTAAAATCCCTCCAGAGAGCCATTTGATCACCTGTCTGCTGCAGTTACCAAGACAACATGAATGAAATGATGGCTGCATGATTTTTTTGTTGTTGTTTTACTTTTTTAATCTGAAATGTGTCATGAGGATCTTTTCTTATTTTCTTTCCGGTGATACAAAAAGTTGTTATTTTTATGTTAATAATGTGGAGTTAAACGTAGACATATTGGTGAGCAGGTGTTCCACTCGTGGAGACCTCTGTGTGCTTCTCACAGTACCTGAAATATGTTACACTGTTTTTTTTTTTCTGCTGTCACTGGGTAACTGTGTGCAGGACATGCAGCCTGTTTCATACTAGTTTTGCATACGTCTAGAAACTTCCATGGCTAATATCTATCTCAGTTATAACTGCTTTTTCCTTGTATGTGAGCAGCCAAACTCGGATTATGTAAATATGTTGCATTACAATAAGGATGGAGCTTTTGTTGGGTTTATAGCATCTCTGTTCACCGCTGTCTGTGCATCTGCTCTAAATAGAGTCATTGCATTTGCGGGCAGCAGTTCTAATCTCAACCTTTATGTCTGAGCCTCTGGGCTCATTTAGAGCATCTCTGGCACAGAGGCAGGGTGGTATCGCTTCCATTTAGCTGAAGGACCAATCTGAGGTTTCCCCCTCTTCCAGGCTTCAACCATGCAGCTGCTAAACACAACCGTGACAGTCTCGATCACCACATTGACTTTCTGCCACATTGACTGCTGATTTGTTCAGCTGTCCTTCACAAGCTCTCAGCAATATTACTGCAGCACCTAATTACACTGTATAAACCTCATGATGCACTTTAATATATAACACCTGAATACAACAATTAAATATACATTAGGACTGGGACATGCATTCCTGATTTCAGAAAGTTGAGACAGTGAGAAATGAAAACAAAGCTGAACCCCATTTACTTGGTTTATTTATGCTTAAAGTAATTTTGAAACCAACGTCTTCTTTCAATTTTTTTTTCAGTTGACACCTTCACAGCAAAGTAGTTATACGAGAATGTGACAGGTGGAGCAGGTTGTAGGCTATCTCCAGATTTCTTCTTCACGATGCAGTGTTGCAGGATAGGAGCCAGCACTTCTTCTGCTGAGTTGGTCTATTATAATAGGTGATCAGCGCCTGTAGTGGACTGAATGAGTTGGTCAAATGAAAAGCCTTCTCAGTGAGCTGTCATCTGTCTGCTACCATTAGACAGTGCTGTGTAAACAGTGGCTGACAGCAGAGGAGGTTTTCTGCATGTCAGATAAAAAACATGGATTAAGTCAGAATGAAAAACAATCCCTTCTTTTCACATTTTAACTTAAAGAGACAAAACAAACAGCTGTGCAGTAGATGGTAAACTCTGCATCTGTTTTGGCTGCTCTTTTTTTCCAGAATGGTACTGACTACGGCTTCCTGGTGCGTCAGAATTCTGAACTCCTACGAGCCCTGGATGAGCTGGAGAAGACTTGTGCCACACTAAGAGAGGAGAATGGCCTGCTGGTAAGACTAAAAATATAACAGAGGGCGTGTAGACTTGAGTGAAGGTTTTGTAAGAAAGTAGGCCAGGTGCACAGACGGTGAACAAAAAGATCTAACTCCCTCTGTATCTTTCCTTCAGACATTTTATGCAGGCGTTTTGAGTTCCAACTCGCAGATTTGAATCGTTAATAAGCCTTTCTGAATAACTGTGTGATTTATTTGTTTGCCGCTGCTGTGTTAGCGTTTGCTGCATTCGCTGTGTGATGATATTTGTTTCCCTTTTTTGTTAAGCGGAAGAGCAGCGCCCCAGAGACTGAGGAGAAGGTCAGGCGGCTGAGGAGAAAGAACACAGAGCTGGCTGTTCTTGCAAAGAGGCTGGAAGAGAGGGCTCGGAAACTGCAGGAGGCCAACCTCAAAGTGGTATGCAGCACATATAAAATAGCTCAAACTTCCTCACAGTGAACTGATGTGGCTGCAGTGACTCTGAACAAATGGTAAATGGACTGGTCCTTATATAGTGCTTTTCCACTCTACCTGAGCACACATACAACATGCCTCATTTGCCAATTCATACAAGCACTTTTTTCTATGCTTAAGTGCTTTCTGTCTAACGTTAACACACAACCTGAGATTCAGCTTTTTGCCCAAGGCATGCAGACTGGAGCAGCCAAAGATCGAACCGCCATACTTCCAATTAGTAGATAATCTGCTCTACTACACCCCCCCCCCCCCCACCCCCCCCCCCCCCCCCCCCACACACCCACCCCAGGAACCCCCCCCCCCCCCCCCCCCCCCCCCCCCCCCCCCCCCCCCACACACACACACACACACACAAACAAGTTAAAAACCGAGTCACAGAGCGCGTCAGTAAAAGATAAGAAAAACAATTCTCAACACAAGGAAACATGACAAAATGAATTAACTCCTCATATGTAAACATTGGAGTTGTGCACTGTGTGAGCTTCTTTTCTCATGTGAATAAAAGCAGCCTTGTACACCAAATATTATAATATATAGAAACATTCTTGTTTTCACGCCGGGAGGTCTCATAAGATGTAATATACACTTTTATTTAAGAAATCTAGCAAAAGACTGCAGAACCTAAACACGGCTGGCCATACACTGTTATTGCTAATGAGACAGCTCTTGAATATAATACTGTGTAAATCTGAGATAGAAGGTTCACTGTCCAATGGACTTGCTCTTCTTCTTCACATGCAGTGTTGCAGGATAGGAGACAGTACTTCTTCTGCTAAGTGGGTCTATTATAATAGGTGATCAGTGCCTGTTGTGGGCTGTATGAGTTGGTCTAATGAAAAGCCTTTTCAGTGAGCTGTCATCAGATAGTAGCTGCACTGTTGGACGGATG
>VURO01003035.1:0-13191 GCA_015108175.1 Pelvicachromis taeniatus | reverse complement strand
CTCTGCCTATTTGCCTTTACGGTTCAAGTGGGTGGGGGGTCAGCTTCACTCAGCTACAAATCACGGTCCGTACTCGCGTTCTCGGCAAGTCCGGTCTTGCCGAGAACTCGCGTACTTGGAATTGAGAAACGGCACCCGTGATTCGGGGGCGGAGCTTTGGCGGATGAATTCTTCTGCCCATCAATCACGGGCATCCAATCAAGTAGGAGTGGGTTGGAACAGAGCACGGACAGCACACAGTAAACATTGGCCGGAGGAGGCGGAACTAATGGAGCAGGAGGGGCAGACGTGTGGACATTTCAGGGCAGCATAGATTGATACAGTGCTGTGCGCTTCTGTGCCCGGGAGATATGCACAGAAGCGGCCAAATTGTGCCCACACTGAACAGCAAGAAGTGAGACAAATCCAGCCTGCAGCACACACAGCATAAAGAGAGGACTGCGAGCAAGCACCACACAAAGTTGGGAGCAGTTTTAATGCAGGCAAAATGTGTATTTGTCATATAGGACGCACCAACTTATCCCCCCCAGTTTTGGGGAAGAAAAAGTGCATCATATACGGTGAAAAATACGATATTTTAACAGGGATAATGCTTCATGACTTCTGTTTGTAGGAGGAAGCGAGACGTGTTTCTGTGAAAGAAACCCGCAGACGTGTGCTCCTAACACGGCCGAGCGGCACAGTCTCTCCTCGCGCTCGCTCATTTTTTAGAAAACGCTGATCGTCTGAGTGAATACAGATGCCACAGAGTAACAGGCATGCGACACGCAGACAGAGCGCGCTCTGTAACCGATCACTTTCAGGTGGGGTTTTCAGGAGTCTGGTGACCTACAATGAGATGACAGGTGAAACTCACGATGCCGTGGAGCTCTGCCACTTGGCCACAAAGGTCGGGTCTCTGCTTCTCCAAGGCCAGGTAGAAAGGATTCTTCAGGATGTTCTCATCATATACAGCCATAAGGAGCTGGAGGTCTGGATCCTGCAGAAGGAACAGGAGGAAGATGGGAGGAAAGACATTAATGATCAACTAAGTTCACCATTTTATGCGTACGTGTCACAGACTTTTAATGAGGAAGCTCTTCTTTTTCAGAAAGGTTTATATTTGAGGGGGGCGCGTATCGGGACTCAGGACTTATTCCACATCAGCCTCTTTGAGAGCAGCTGCTGGTTCCCTGGTGATAAACATGTGGCAACATCACTGATGTTTGAGAAAAGCCGAGCAACGACAACAACAAAAGATCTCATGATTCCTTAATGCCTCCAAATTTGAATCTTAGGACAAGACCCGAAAACACGCTCACTGATGGTCTTTGAGGCCACTGGACAAGAAGTCCCTTTCAATCTGGTTTCCAGCCTCATGTAGCGGGGGGGAAGGGGGGGGGGGGGGGGGGGGGGGGGGGGGGGGGGCTTTTGCTCCCATCTTTGCCCGCCCCCCCAGAGGTCACTCACGGTCATGTGTGAAACTGAGGACCTGAAGGGCCGAGGGCTGCTTCTCTCTCAGCTGATCCGATTCTTATTGAACTGGTTCATTTCAGTACGACTGATCTAATAATCCTCCATCCAGACAAAGCTTCACCGGCTCCAACCTGACCAGGCTGGATGCGAGGCCGCGGAAAAATGTCTGTACTTATTGTTCCAATGTGGTTCATCGCGGCTATAACGAGTTAGCATGCTGCAAATAAGAGCTTTCAGGCTAAATTCATTATAAAGAGACAGAAAGAGGCGAGCAGTTAGGTGGTATGAACCGTTTACATCCTCCTCTTTGATTTAATGTTCAAAACAAAACAAAGCTTCGCATTTGACTCCTTTTCCCTGCAGCTGTAACACAAAACCACGAGTGATCAGTGCACACTTCCCCCGATCGTCCCCAGATCCAGACCAAAGAACACAAGAGACCAGGACTGCAGACCAGCTGATCCTAAACACTGGGATACAAGCTGCCCCTTCATATCAGGACCTCACCACACTTTTAACACCTGCCTGGCTCTGATAACTTTCTGCAGCTTTACTCCTGTTTTACTGTTTTATGTTATTATTTTAGCTGCAACAGCTGTTTTTAAAATTGTACGTAATGCAGAAGGATTGCATACTACCTTTACTCAAACCCATGACCAGCAGACTGGCTGTCAACTAACATTGTTCCCATTCTTCAAAGTACAGAGGTGGGCTTCACTGGTTAACCTTCTCTGATGTCTCTGCTGTTAACAGCAGCTGCATTTACTGAAAGAAGAAGTGGGACATTTTCTGAACACTGAATGCACCAACTGTAACAGCTGATGACTTTTCAATCAGCCCAAATGACAAAAAATAATCAGCAACTATTTTAATAACCAGGTATTTTTGTTCAGTTCTTAAGTTGTTAGCAGCTTCTCCAGTGTGAGGATCTGAATGATGTGTTTGGGACTAAACTGATTATGGACTCAATAATAAACAACCGCACACATCAGTGAGCTGGAACAGGAATTCATCAGTGGAATATTTAGGAATGTAAAGGCAAAGCACGTCATCTCCTCGCCTGCATTTAGCTCGTATATCATTGATTTTGTGTTGATAAGGAAAGTCAAAATCACCATCCTCCATTTTCCATTATTTCAGTTAAACTAGATGAGTCTGTCTCTCATTTCCGAAAGTGAAAATTAAAAAATTCCCACAGGTTATAAATGAAAGCGTGATTTCCTTCACTGAGGCGGCTGATGTTTAATCAACCAGAAGTCTTTGGCCTCAGGTGAAACTCTTGCGCCTCACAAAAGGGTCTGCCAACAAAGAAATCTAAATCAGTGAAAATATAACGAGGGAGATGATTCATCTTTGTGTCAGCGCTGAGAATAGAAAGAATGATGACTGAAATTATACTCTGCAGCACATCAGTGAGCTCTAATGCAATCACGTTACTGTACGGGCCTCAAATTTAATTTATACACGCTTCATTCAGCTGCGTGCCAAAACCACAACAGACCAGATAAATTCAACAGACAACACAATCCGTTCTGCCCATAAAAGAGTCACTTTTTTTTTTTAAATTTGATGACAGAAAAATACGTTTTCAAACATTTTCTGATCTCTTAAAATGCTCCAAACTGACTGCTCACACCTTCCTGGTGACCCACTCACCTCAGAGGTCAGCTTCATCCTCCCTCAGCTCCCACACACACACACACGCACTGGAAACCAGTTCAGCACAGCACACATACAGTAAATCCCCACCCGAGCAGCTCCATGCTGGGGGAAAAAGTCCCATGACCCTCTTGGGTCCTCGTGACCTCACAGGCTGGAAGCAAAACAGCAGACAGAAGAATGTGCGTCCGCTCAGGCTTGAGCCACGTTCACAGCTGACACCTCAGCCTCAGGTTGAAGCCTCACCAACGTTCACAAAATACGGAGATCAACGTCCAAACTCAGGATAATAAACCCCAATCACACCAAAGTTCTCCGGTGTGAGACACAGTGACTCACAGACTCACTTTCCTGAGTAAAGGCTTAGTTCTTTCATCTAAAATGGGCAGTATTAGCTCCGCCCCCTCTAAGTCAACCTCGTTCTGGTTGGCTGCCCCTCACAAGCTGTAGGATTGTTTATACACACACTGGTCTTAGCGAAAGTTTGGTCATGTTTGCACAGGAGATATGAAGGAATATGAGGAAAAGTAGGATCATTTCACCTTAAAAAGTGATCAACAACAAACAAGAAGACAAATCAGGAATGTTTGATCTTTTTAACTCATTCTTACCTCTGTGGACCTGGACTTTATATCTGAGGTTTCTCCAAAATGCAGCTTTAAACTGGCACACTTGCACTTGTTAGCATCATGACCACCTATCTTCCTGCTTTCTGTTCAGTCTGAGGGTTTTCCTCCACTCTTTTAAGGCCTATTATCACATTATCACATGTTCACTCATGCTTTCCCTTTCTATTATGATTTTTATTGTCTTTTAATGGGTCATCAGGCCATCTGTAAGCACCCAGATGGCCTTCTTCAATGTGCTATTAAATATAAGCTAATACAATTGAATGTGTTTTCCTGTTTTTGTGTTATAGATATCCATAAAACAAAGAGGTCACTTGAAATGAAACTAAAGTCGTAACTGTTAAAATGGACATTTTGTGAATGGAGTCTGGCGTGGCGCTGGAGCAGCTAATAAACCGTGTCATGGTATCGTTCACATGACAGGTGGAAGGAGGAGTTTTATGCTGCTCTGTGATAAATTAATACCTGAAGTTAACCGTAGTTATCTAACAGTTGTTTGTTCGGTTTTGTGCGTCTGTCAGCAAACGGGGACTTTAAGTTTGTAAATTAGCCTAGCTTAAAACCAAACACAGCGTGTAGCATTAGCGTTTGTGGGGATTTACTGTTGCCTCAGCGCAGTGACACGTTAGCGTTTCCAAACACGGAAATGAGCCAACAGGGGTGATAATTTGGAAGAAGGCTGATTTTACCTGCTAATTACGAGTCCCTCCGGTCATCCAGGGTTTAGCATGTCAAAGCCAAACAGCCTCAGCAGCCTGTCAGGAGCCGTACGAGCTTCTCAGCCTTGCGAGACGAAATGCGATAAATAAGCTGCTAAAACGAGCCGATTCGCTGATTACAGCGCCCCGAGTCTAATTCTGTTCAAGTAAAACTTCAACAGAAGAAGAAACGCGTTCATGTACACGAACGTTTCATTTATGGGATCTGATGTGGACAAATTAAAGGGGAGAAGCGTACCGGGACACACTGACCTCTACTGGCCAGTGCAGTGTACTACATAAACACACTGATCCACACTGACTCCTACAGGCTAGCGCGGTGTACTGCACCATCATTACACCTACACTTCCTGAACGCTGAAGCTCCAGGACTCTGAGAGGATGTGAACTCACGGGAGACACAGACTAAACATTTCATCCAGCATTATTTTCATGCCACTGCTTTATTATTTTATCCATTTTGTGCTTGTTCTCAATTTTGTTTACTTTCCCTGTGCTGTCTCCATATTTGTTTTATTACCATTTGTGGAGAACTCTGAACTGCACTAACCTGCATGTAAGATGCTAAACTAAGTTTGTAGGATGTACATATATTTTAAATAGCAGTGACAGGAGCAGTTTTGTGGAGGATGCACAGATGATTTCAGGTTACTTTCAGCAAACAAATCATTTTTATTGGACTCACAAAGTGATGAGAATCAAATGATTATAAAACATTTAAAGAAAAACAGTTACAGCTTATTCAATAGAAAAAATCAGTTTATTTTTAACATAAATCTTGCAATTTTTCTTTCTTGGATTTGTGATTATGTGATTTATAGATGTAGAATAGTGTATAATACTGGAAACAAACTACCTCCTGCAAAACATCACTACACCTTTCAGCAGCAGCAAACTTGAAGAAAGAAATGAGAACATGAAATGAGAAGTCAAAATCTTACCAAGTATATTTGTCTTATTTCTAGTCAAAATAAGCTCATCACACTTAAAATAAGACAATCAGCTAAAGAGTAACATCTGAGTAAGACATAGGAGCTTGTTTTTAGACAGTGAATCTTGAAACTGGAATATTTTCACTTCTTGCATTGGCAGTTTTTGCACTTAATAAAAGATATTTTTGCTCAAAAGTGAAAAAAATCTGCCAATGGAAGAAGTGAAAATATTCCAGTTTCAAGATTCACTGTCTAAAAACAAGCTCCTATGTCTTACTCAAATGTTACTCTTTAGCCGATTGTGTATTATTGATGATGAGATGAGTGATGAGATTATTTTTGACTAGAAACAAATATAGTTAGTAAGATTTTGAATTTTTGCAGAGGGCTGCTGTGACAGAGGACGAGGCTGCGACAGGAGGAGATGGAGGCAAATGATTCGCTGTGGTGGGCAAACGAAGGAGGTGGGGGTTCATGCCTCTGCATTTTCTCATTTTTCACCTCGTCGATTTTAATCATCTCATTCTGGGAATTTGTGCTGAGAGTGAGGAGTCGATTCATGCGCGAGAACACCCATCCTCCGTAAACCTGTCCTCCTAGTTTCCTCTCATGTCGCAGACCAGTCGTTTTTACAGACGTCTTAGTTTGAAACTTTCCAAAATTAACTGAAGCTACTCTTAAATGCTGGAATTTACAGTAAATACTTTGAGTAATTTTACAGAAAACAGAAAAAAAAAAAATTAACTGATGGCCACTTTGCAACCCGCCTCCACCCCAGCTCCTCCTCTTCAGTGTGACTCAAGTATTGCATTTACTGTTCAGGAATTACAGTCATTTACATGCACAGTCAAAAACCACGCAACAGCTTCTTCCACGACAATTTAAGAAGATTAAACACAGAATTTATTTAATGTGTTTACATTTTATTTGGTACCAAATAAACCCACTGCGGTGCGAAAACTTAAACAGTTTCGTCTTCCAGCCGCTCATCTGGTTTTATTTTAAGAAGAACAAACGCAGGGTGAAACCAAACTGCACTAAATAACAGAAGCAAAGACTCGCTTTAACACGACAAACAAGAACAAGAGTCTCACGACCTGAATCTGACATGGAACCACCAGCTGGTGCGTGAGCATGACTCTCAGCTCACAATAAAGATTATTAATCATCTGTAAAATTAAAGCTTAAAAAAGAACATTTTCATTTCAAACTTAAAACAACTCTCAGATGTCTAAAACTTAGACTAGTTTAAATTCGCAGCTTCGGTTTATACATGTACACCTCTTATTGTAAACTTTTTTTGCTTTTTAAGACTTTGCTGTTGTTGCCCAATAAAAAGTTCCTATCGAGGCAAAGTGACCAATTACTGACGAGACTTTGAAATAAAGAAAAACAAAAATGCAGTTTTGGCACCGGCGTTACAGTCACTACGTTTACCTTACAGCACTCCCTCTGACCCATCTCTCTCTCTCACACACACACACACACACACACACACACACACACACACACACACCCCCCTGTGATCAGCATCTCACTGTCATGTGACTGACATTAGGAAGTCCCAGTGTTTGTTCTGTAGAGCATTCAACCATCACGCACCAGCCGTATCAGCCTGAAAGCACTGACAATTTCCTGGTTCTAAGATATTTCTGTTCCGTGTTTTTTATCCGTTTGTTGAAGGATGAAAGTTTCAGATCATCCATTTCTGCACAACATGACCTAAAAGATCAGATTCTTCAAACAAAGCCACAGAAAAGACGAAGAATTATCCAATGTGAGAAACCTTTGAGGGGGGAAGGATGTGAACCTCAGGTGTTTAAAGGCCTCATCGTCTCCTGCGTCCTGCCTGAGATCTGGAAATCAGTCTCAGCACCTCCTCCCATCTCAGCTCCTACACCGTAGGACAGAGGTGGCTGCAGGAGGGGCTCTAATCGAGGATGCACAGGCGTCGTTTATTATGGGGAAGCGTGACACCTGAAAGAGCTTGAGAACAAACTATGGTTGGAGGGGGAACACTACAACGGCTCTGGCGCGAGGCTCTGATGTTGATAGTCAATGAAACATCTCGTTTTGAATCTGCTTCCTCAGATCTCTCACTCGCCTCTTCGATGAGTGGGAGGGGTTAAGAAGCGAGGAGAGGAGGTGAGGATGCACCATCTGAGAAATGAGTCCGATTCCTTCTTTTAAACACGGTGGAGATGTCAGGAACTGGACACGTGATGAACCTGGACGGCTCGCCATCACTTGCAAAGCAAATCCTGAAGGAAAATGTCAGCGAATGTCCGTCTGTTCGTGCATTGAGTAAGGATGATTCATCCATCCATCCATCCACTTATCCTGTTCAAGGTCACGGGGGGCGCTGGAGCCTATCCCAGCTGTCTTAGGGCGAGACGCAGGGTACACCTGGACAGGTCACCAGTCTGTTGCAGAGCTAACACATCGACACAGACAACCATTCACACTCACATTCACACCCCAGATCCCAAATATATTTAGTGTTTGTGTCTGTGTGCGGGAAATATGGTGCAGAAATATAGAAAACTCGAGCCTGAAGGCCTCGTGTGGATTCACAACAGCATCGCCGTCCTTTCTGCCATATAACATAAAACTGATGCCGAAATGTTGTGCTTACGTACAGGTGAGAGGAGCGAAAGGTGAGAGAAAGGTGAGAAGA
Organism: Pelvicachromis taeniatus; assembly: GCA_015108175.1. NCBI lineage: Eukaryota > Metazoa > Chordata > Actinopteri > Cichliformes > Cichlidae > Pelvicachromis > Pelvicachromis taeniatus. Next base: position 5,120 of record VURO01003035.1, on the reverse strand, counting down.
AATTAATCCAAAGTGAAAACAGAATCTGAATGTTTTGATTTCACTGACATGACGGTGAGAAATGCTGCAGCTGAACATTAAGTCCATTTAGAACCACTAAACTCTGTGCTTAAGTTATTTTCCTCTGATTCAAGCCTGAAACATTAGTGAGGTCAAAGGTCACAGAACAGACGTTCGACCCCGAGGATGACGGTGGTTGCAGGATGTTAATTGTTGAGGCGTTTCTGGTTAGTCGTCGCTCTCACTGCCGCTCTCCGAGTTCACGTACCCGTCATCTTCACCTGTGCTCTCCACAAACCACAGACCTGAAGACCAAGTCAAAAATAACACAGGGTATAAAATGGTTTCTGTTTCTGAGGAAGCTGAGGCGCTGTGTGACACACAAGGACAACAAGCACATAATGCAATGCTTCAAAAAAACAAAAAAAAAAAAAAACCCCCCCCCCCCCAAAAAAAATCACACATAAATTAACATTTTTAAAAAGTCGTGGTAGTGCGGGGGGGATTAACCCGTCCACCAGCATCACAACCATCAGTGCTTTGGCTTTGAACGTTTCTCCAGACCTCTGACATCCTCGGCCAAACTACTTTGTTTTGCTGTTTTCTCTGTTAAAATATTTGGCTTACATGATATCCACAATCCCCAACATCAAAGGTTTACATGTTCTCAGCTTTACTTAGACTTCGTTGGGCTTTCAGCATCTTACCGTCTGGTACTCCGTCCTCATCCTCATCGAAGTGCTCCATGTCATAACTCACAAATATATTCTAGGAAAAGAAATACTCTTTTAGTATTGCTGTTTTTCTTAACAAGGAGCATTTACTACTTCACCCTTCCTTACAGTTACTGTGAGGATGATTCTACATTTCTTCTATAAACCAGAGAAAACTAAATCAGTACCTTGTTTCTGAGGAGTTTGTCCCAGGCTCCCGGCTGCTGCTTGATCAGTTTGAGAACTGGTTCGTTGGATTTCATTTCCCAGCAGCAAACGTCAGCTGCGATTTTGTAGTGAAGCTCCAGGTCAGCTCTGTAGAAGCGACCGTTCACGGTGCCACTGAACACAATCACAAAAGAGAGCAATCAGCAAAGGAGCGGGTCATCTATTGTAGTAAACACAGTAAGACTCTGTCCCCAAAGGGCCACAGTCTGGTGTGAGACACATCTTTACTCATAGGGAGGAGGGCCATGAAGGGTTCTGTAGGGAAACTCAAAGACTCCTGAAAGGTCCAAAATAAGGAGAATGCTGCCGTGTCCCCAGTCTGCAGCAGTGAGGTCATTTGTGGTCCTTGTGAGGACCAGACCAGGTTTTTTCACAACAGAGGAGACGGCAGCTGGTTTTTAAGGATCTACTGACGATGGAAACCATGACCGGACCGAGGTGGTCAGCCTGGGATCCAGAGGACAGGTGGAGGACTTTGCTTTAGTGACCGGCTCAGTAACTTGAAGACGGTGGGATGAGAGTGGGCAGGAGTTTATATTTAAAATCTGAGTTTTTTGTAAAGGTAGGTTGCCGATCTTGGGGGGGTCTCACCGGCTCGACACATTTGAGCTGTTACCAGGAATCAAACCTATCAGATCAATATCAGACTTTCCTCTGCAGAAAAAACCTGGACACGTCTCCTGCAGCAGCAGGATGGAAAGATGAAAATAACATATATATACACATGTTTAATTAAATATTTATTTTAACAGGGGCAGTAACACCTGTAATGTGTGTTATCCATGTGAAATGAATACTGGTTATAGTTCATGTGGTGGTATTCTTTAAAAAACAAAAAAGGTCAGAACGCCAGAACAGATGCCCGTGTCATCATGTTTGGACTAAAATACAGTCTGAAAGGTTTCTAACTGAACACTGAGTTATGAGTGTTTACAGCGTTTGGTTTTAGACGTTCATGTCTTATGATTGGAGGCGAGCAGAAACTGACACGCTGGTGCAGCGTCTACAGTGACGTGGATGGTGAAGCTGTGGACAGTTTAGATCCCTACTCTCACCTGAGGCCACAAACTATAAGCAGACTTTAAACAATCACAGAAACACTGCAGAGGTGGCAACAGGTCCATAAAGAACCTGACCTGGCTGTGCCAAAAGGCACAAGGAGCCACAACAGGACTTCTCTTGACCACTGTGAGTGGTTAGTGTAAATATGCGATACGAGCTGCAGAAACGTCAGTCTCAGAGAATGAACATCATCCTGGAGTAGAAACAAACCAGCTGAGGTGGTTCGGTATCGTCAGGTGTTTTGGGCACGTTCAACTGAAAGAAGACCCCGGGGCAGAGCCAGGACAGACACCTGGATTGATATCTGGTGGCCATGACGGCGAGAGGCGGGACTTGACTGATTAGACCAATTCCCCCCATGACACAGTGATGGTGATGGAAGATGAATATTCCATATGCTACTGTCACGAAGAAGCTTGTTAAGAAAAAAGCTTTGAATGCCTCTTAAAAGTAGCACCGTGGAAGCTAACTGTAGAATCATATTGATAACAATTAGTGCTGTCAGTGTTAAAGCGAGCCATGTGCAAATCCTCGTTAACGAGTTGGCGCAGATGAATCCGCACGAGGAACATTTTATTGGGAAGGTGGAATAATTAAATGTGTGGAAAAACACAGGAGCACAAACAGAGACATTAACGTTTCCTCGTACCAGCGTTTCACATTAATCTGGCTAATTTGCACATCTGCTCTAGATTATGGATTTCTTAATGAAATGCCAGGCTGAGAATTATTCAGAATAGATTACAAAATAACTTCATCAATCCAAAGATTGATCACCTTTGTGTCAGACACCAAACAGAACTGAGTGTTTTCACAGCTCATGATTAAACTCAAGTGTAATTCACATGCAGGCTGGGAATGCTGAACATATACCCACTCCCACTGGTGGGACAAACAGGCCAAATAGGTAAGTGCTCCTTGAAGATCTGAATGTGACAGACCTGTAAATGACTCGGTCCGGGTAGAAGTCGCAGCGCTGGTTCTCCGGGTTTGCCAGCTTCACGGTCACAGTGGCAGAGTCTGGCGTCTGGTACCAGCGCATCTGAGGGTGGAAACTGAAACAACCAGGCGACGCACGTCAAGGCTAAAACTCAAAGCTCCAGACAGTCAAAACACCCTCAGTGACAGAAGCTGCAGTTCTTCCAAGTTTTTACCTTCTTGATGCATCATCAGAGTCTGCTCCACTGGTGCTGATGTCCTGCTGCTTGCTGCTTTGATCACCGTCTTCTTGCACACCTGTGCCCACACACACACACACACACTTAACTGCATGCTGACCAGCAACAAGATTTTTTATGATTTTGCATGTGGGTAACTTTTTCTCCTTTCTGAAGTTTGGACTGAATCAGGTTAAACGCTGTAAAGATTTTTACCTTTTTCATGCAGGTTCAGAGCAGCAGTGCAGCTGGTTGATGGGAAACTTCCTGCATCTCCAGGGCTGCATGTAGGAGAACAATAAAATGTAGTTCACTTCATCAGCCGGATCAGTAGTTAGAAGTCAGGCACATTATCCGTTTGCATGTGGGCGTGGTCTGCGACGCTGCTGCAGAGGAGATGGACGTACCTGCACAGCATCGCCGGCTTAAAGCCCGTGCTCTCTCTGCTGTGTTGTTGTTGTTATTGATGTGTGTGGCTGCGAGCTGCAAAGCTGCAGCCGAGTACTGTGTACAGCAACCGTGAGAGAATTAAAGGTGATGCTGGAAAGCATGAACTTGTCATCAGGTCTGCCGTGAGATCGTTACAGAAATGATCCAGTGTGGATGGAATTTCCTGCTGTACAGTGAGGTTTGTGGTCTGAGACAGTTTCTGTTGTTTTATGAGACTTGAATGCATTTTGTAATCAGGTGTTTTTTGTAATAGAGCCTGATGGTAGCTTTCTTTGTACAGAACATGGATAGATTTATTTATTTTTTATTAACCAAGACACCAAGATTATCCTGCTGCAAACAAACTAGCTGCGTTCATTAGGATGTCTGTATTTGAACTGCGTCGCACTCAGTCCAGCACCTAACGCTGTTTCCAGAATTTAGTGTTAAAAATATTGCAGCAGCAGGTTCACAGAAATGTCCGTGTTTATTCGTCCTTTAATCATGAGTAAGAATACAAACCTCTCCGTCTGCTCAGCTGACTTGTTATCAGTGTTTCTCTGTCCAAATCCACCCTCACTCTCTGACTGGGGGCTCGGCTCACACACTGGGACCAGGTGGTCTGTAGGTGCTGGGACCAAGGACTGGTTTCCTGAAGGAGACCTCATTGCCTCTAGTGGAGAAAGGTCTGTAACCCTGAAGTTGTCGGCCAGAACTTCTTCCTCAGCTGTAATGCTGACATCCTCCAGAGATGTCATATCATCTCCCAGCCTGAAAACACTAAAAACCTGTTACTTTAGTCTTCTTCTTCTTCTTCAAAAAAAAAAAAAAAAAAACTGGCTGATATTACTCAAGTGAATACTTTGGTTGGTTGTCCCTTTACCTGTACATGTGACCTGCGTCCTTATGGATGCTGTCCTCCTCACACAGCGCCCTCAGCAGGTCTACGTGCTCCGGGTTGCGGATTCCCATCCCGGTCTTCAGGATCTCCGTCTGGACGTTGTATTCATTGATGACGGGTTTCATTCCTGGAATCTGGGTGACCCGAACCTTCGAGGAAGAAAACAAACAGGAAATCCCAACACAATCGGCGGTGCTCAAACCAGTCCAGAGCTCAGGTCAGAGACACTTTAAAACTGGGACTCTTTTTTTATGCTTTGTGGCTGTGAATATCAACAGCTTTGTATAGATGCCTGTTTGGAGAGATGTTATAAAATGTAAAATCTCACCATTGGATCAACAAAAACTGTGTTTCCCAGGCTGAGAACTGCTCTGGCTCGATGCTGAAGTCCCCGGATCTTCTGGCTGATGGCTCTGGTAACCTGCAGGAGCAAATAGGATCCACTAACACAACCACAAGTTTAAAGTTTTATTTACAGACAAACAATGCTGTGTTCAATAGCAGGACGGACACCAAATACCCAGCAGGAGCCCGTTTCTTGTGCCGTTTTGTTATTTCACTATTAAGCCCTGATTTTGGCTCGTTATAAAAAAAAAAAAAAAAAAAAAAAAAAAAAAAAGACCACGCAAA
>VURO01003029.1:8885-19971 GCA_015108175.1 Pelvicachromis taeniatus | reverse complement strand
GGTTATGCAGATCACTGGTGCTTAATAGGAAAAGTGGCCTATTTTTTTCACATCTCTACTTTTTGTTTGTTTTGATGGGGGGTTTTTTCACCAGGGGCTATGCAATGAAGCCCCCCTTCTGAGAGAAACCGTTTATCCTGTGAAAACAGTGCTTTTAGCACAGGGTCATGTTGAGAAAAAAAAGTAAGTGCGTATTTACAGCATTGTTACAAGAATACATTCAGTTTGAAGCTTTTGTCATAATTTTGAAGTCAGTTCCATTTTATTTATATAGTGCCAAATTACAACAACAGTGCTTTGTATTGCAAGGCAAAGACTCTTCAGTAACACAAAACAGAAAACTCACAATCAGACGACCCCCTATGAGCAAGCACTTGGTGACAGTGGGAAGGAAAAACTCCCTTTCAACAGGAAGAAACCTCCAGCAGAGTTAAGTTGTAAAAAAGGCCAGCCATCTGCCATGATCTGTTGGGGTTGACGGTGTTTATGATTTGACTTACATTTTACTGCTGAAGCTTTCAGTTAAGCTCAAAACCTACTTTTATTCAAGGAAATCTGTAAAGAATATTAGATCTATTTTTCTTAATCAGAACAAATGAAATGACCAAGTCACTTAAAGCAAAGTTGCTCCCTCTGTTAATTCGATGTCACCACTTTGTCAACATTTCTAGAGTTCATAGAATAAAGCAAAGCAATTACTGCTCATTATGTTTAAAGTTTCCTGCAGGTTCACCTTTTATTTGCTCTCTGGCACAGTGTTGAAAACAATGTCAGGCCCCCAATGACTGTGTCTATGCAATGGAAATGTTATGCACTGCCCCACCTATGCAAACCCTTGCTTCTTTTCCACATTACTGGGAGAATCTTGATTTAAGCTCACAGATAGCTGCAGGGTTGATGGGCGCTGCTGGGCTATCAGGGCTTTCCCGCTGCTGTCGGCTCCCCTGCAGTTTAGCCTGGAACTGCAAAGAGGCCATCTGTCGTCTGGAGCTGCGGGGAAGCGGTGTGCTGAGGAGGCTTTGGATGAGCTGAAAGCAGCCTAAACAATTCCTCGTCTCTCCTGCAGGGGACGAAGCAGCGGCAGCAGTGCATAGCATAAAGTGACAAGGCAGCAGGCAGAAAGAGAGCGAGCACTGAGCTGCATGCAGTCCAACTGCGCCACTGTGAAGCCATCTCTGTGTGTGAGTGCGGTCCCTGAACCAGCCTCAGGAGGAGTCATAGGGTGACCAATCGTTTGACACTGTTCAACCTGTGTGCTCTGTGAAATGAGGTTGCGCACTAACCTGAACGCACCCTCTCTCTCTTCCACACATGCTGACGTACACAGCGCTGGAGGCTGATAGATCCAGCTGAATTCCTCGTGGCTCGCTTTTCCTCTCTGATAATCCCAGAAATCACTGACATAGCCAAAAGAGTTTCAGTGTCCATTCTCCAAGTGAAGTACAGAATAATCCGCGGCTAACAGTTAAACAGCTAAGGTGGACACATACAGAAACTGATCACAAGATAAACTCTTTTTACTTACATGATGTAAATTATAGAAAATATGGTTATCATATACATAAAGGGATGTTTGTCTCCAATTGCTTAGCTAATAGAATTTGTTATTTTTATATTATGCTTGTTAAAAGAAATGATTATTTATGAAACAATGAGAGTCATTTAAACATTGCTCACATGGCTGATTGTCACTGTGATTATAATTAGCATAGAGAGTTGCTGTATATTTTTAGATATCTCAAATAATTAAACTTAACCAACAAAGATGAGTTGTAAATGGGCCGTGACACGACTGTTTCTATTCCATTAAGGACATCAATTGGAAAATACGTATTTTTTTATCATTATTGTTGTCTTTAGCTGATGGGCAAATTGAAACCTGTATTATGGCAGTCTTTTTGATACTGTGGGATGATGTCAAGGATATTAGTGTGTGGCTACAGCAGGGCAACAGAGTAATGACTGAGGCAGGTAGGCAAATGCAGTGTGCAGAAAATTTTTTTTTGCTAAAGACGTTTTCTGATCGACTCTGTTTCCTGTCACCATACTATAAATAAAAAAAAATATATATATATATATATATTTTAGTTTTTAAATATATTTATTTAAAAACTTACATTTAAAAACTACCTTTAATTCTGTGCACATCTCAGAAATGTAATTATATTTGAATTTCACACACACAATTCAAATACGATCATTTAGGTTTTAATCTTTAGGCGTTATCAGTTGACTTTGTTGCCTGCTTGTTCATGCATATGCTGTATAACATCATACAGAAATCCTCAAACTCACACCCATTATATTCCCACAATAATTCGAGCTACAAGGAATTTCTCTTTCCTTGGGCAAACCAACAGAACTCAGCTGAAAGCTTTGATCTTCTATTAACCTATCGACTTCATTTCATTCATGAAAGTCCCAAAGAAACTAGTGGATATTAAGGATGCCTCAGGGAAACTGGAATAAGTTTGCAAACTCGAGCTCCTCAAAATCACTTTGTCTTTTCTGCTGTTAAAAACGCAGAATCTGTGATGAGCTCACAAAACGTCTGTGCCATCACTTTGGAGTGTTCATGATCATGTGAGTTTTTGTCGTTTTTGTCCTCAGTTTTCTTGTTTCAAAGCAAATTTCCTATGATATTAGTCGTTGCAGTCAAGTCTCTCATCTGTTGATTCCAGCAAACAGTGTTAACACATTTCTCATTAATCAGAAAAAAAATGGTATCCTGTGTTGGAGCTTGAATGGAGAAAAAAAAGGAAAACTGGAACTATCTGAATTGGCAAAGTGTATGAGGTGAGCAGCACTTTACACCTGGTGTTCAACAGACCATTAAACATTATTAACTGGTTCATAAGACCAAATTATCCCACGGGCAGGCAGAAGTGCAAAGAGTGATTTGTTTTTCTTTAAACATTGCACATTGCTTTCCCTCTTTTTTCCTCTAATGGACAAGTCTCCATTCTGTGTTCACATTTGGAAAAGAAAGGGGTTTTTTAAGCAGCACATTCTGTTAGTGTTAACAAATCCAACTTTTTATTTTAAACCTACCAACCCACATGTATACATACTGACACTAAACCTTGAGTTCTTTTTTACCTGGTTGAGTGGTCCAGACTAAAGGATGTTTGCTGTATCATGTGCAGTTATTCATGACTGAGAGAGAATTGGCCATTTTTCCTGTTTCACTGCAGCTTTGCTTCATTGACTGCTTATTGTAGCAGACAAAGGTTTGCCTCGTGATTGTGTGTAATCTCCAAGATGGCGCCGACCCATGGTGACAGACCGCAGGTTTCTCTCCCTCAAAGGAAATCACCTGCCGCTGCACATTTCCAGGTCTGCTGCAGGAGACAGTGAGCTGCTGGAAGTTTCTGGGTGTCTGGGCGGCTGACCGACTTCTGCTACTGACTAATTAATTCAATTCAGTTTCATTCATATCACATGTATTCATATCACAAGGCATCTTTGTTACGCCCCACTTAAAAATGAAGTGTTGAAGTGGTTTTTATTGTAAAGATCTTACAATAATACAAAGAAAACCCCAACAACCTGACAATCCCCTATGAGCCAGCATTTGGCAAAAGTGGGAAGGAAAAACACCATTTTAACAGGAAAAAACCAAGTAGGGGTTGCACGTGTATATGCACAAAGAAAATACATCAACAGAAAGGTAAGCTGGGGGACATAGAAAGATAAATAAATTGTGACAACAATAACAACAATGATTATTGACTAATAAACATTATTAGTAGTATTAGCAGAGGTTTCCATGGAAGCAATGAGGCATGTAACAGTCAGCGAGATGGAGGAAGCAAATCAGAAGAGCCACGCAGTTTTTGGATCATATATAGTCTGTCCACACTGAGGTTTGTTGTTCTATCTGCGCTGCTTCATGGTGAGGCATTGCACCTTTGTAGTGCCTTTGAGCAGTTTTCCCTTACCGTTAATGAGTTCCTAATGTTTAAAATGTTTGATGATGATGGGATGGGGCGATCTGTTATCTGGCCAACATGTTGACATCAGGAGTGAGTTTAAGTTGCTTTTCATTCACTTTATGTACCAGTTTTTCTGGGTTAGCAGATGGGTGTTTGAGGAAAAAATGAAGAAGTCACACAGGATTCTTTTTCAGATGCACAATATAATTTCTTCTTGTTCTTGTTTTCTTTTTTTCTTGTCTTGGCAGTGGTTTGGTTTGAAGTGTTGGATTGTTCTAACTTTTTGCCATAGCTGTGTGTAAATCTGAGGCTTCAATTTTATTTCTTTTAGTTCATTAAGTGGAACTAGGAGATCGCGTTTATTGTTGAAGGAATGCAATTCACTGACCTCGATTTCTGTAGTTTGTAGATTCAAAGTTTTTCCTTTTGCCAGGTTGGAATGAATCTTTGTGGCTGGTACCAGGAGCTGCATACACTGTGTGTTGGGAGTAGTCGTGGTACTGAATGAATGCTTCCAAGTCCACTAGTGTATCCAGAATGTGAAAATGTGTGTTCTAGTACATGATTGAGAAACTTAGATAATGCAAAGAAAAAACGAGTCCCGTTAATTCTAATAGTTGAAGTCTGACAGCCTCCACCATGTTACATCTCGCAATCCTCAGTGATGATTCAAGCCAGTGGTAATTATCAAGGCTGCTCTTTCTGAAGAAGCTGAATGGGGCGAGAGACTGGACGCTGTTTACATATAGGTGCAAAAAGTGAGTCATGAATTTTAAAAGCTTCTATACTTGTTATATTCCTGGTTCTTGAACTTCTTAAGTATTATGTTCACTGCTCTTGACATGTAACATTAATAAGACTTGAACTTGACTAAAGATATAAATGTACCCCATTACACTCTATGCCACTTTGAGGTGCGTACTCACGACATATTAGTAAAGCTATACATTAATACAGCACTATTTTTAGTGCAGAGGGTCCTCCCACAGAGAATTCTCCCTTTTTATGTCTATAATGACTTTTTAAAAATTTGATTAGTCATCATTTATGATCATAAATTATCAACAGTAGCTTTAAATCCTGAACAGCACAAATATCACACATGTGGAGTAGTCATATTAAACATTCTACAAATTATCATTATCACCAATGATGTTTATACAATATTAGCATAGAATAAACATAACATTTCAAATTTCAGTTTATTCAGGCAGAAATATGTTATATTAACTAAAGGTTTAAGACAACCCATTACAGTAGTAAATATAATGTGAAGTCAAGTTTACGTGTCTGCGTGCTGACAGGTAGTTTTACAGCCACTCAGTGGTTAGGCAGCAAGTGTTTGCAGAGAACGCTTCCATGCAAATTAACGGGAAACTGTTAGCAATCAAAGAAATCACAAGGAGGTTTGTGGTATAGCACACTTTTTGCAACTGATTTAGTCACCAACCACTGGCCAGGTAGCTGAAGAATATTCATGTTTCATATATGTGGACGCCAGGTCCTAGGAGGTTAAATTCTATCCCTCTTCTCTAGGAAACATTTGAATACTACAGAATTGAGATTTATATAATATCTTTTCTGTGTACTCTACACAAACACACTCTGAAGTCAGTGAAGCATCTGAAGTAAAACACTGTGACATCTATTAGCTTTATTAATGGTGTTGGCGAGACAGCACAAAATGAAAGCAATGATAACGATCTCAGAGAGAATGGTTTACTCTGCTTTACTGTTTTAGGGATTGAACACCTTTCTGCTCTTTTCCAGGGTTTAAAGTATGCTACATGTTTTTGTAAGCCTCTGTAATTAATGCTTTGATGTGAAGAAAACAATATTGGTACCATGAATGACTCATGACAATCAGCTCTGTTGTGCAGCTCTAAAAGCAGACCTAGTGGGGCTGAGCGTGAGTCACACCGTAGGCCCTTTGGTGCAGCTCCATCTCCAGGCCTATTGAGCTTTGGCATGAGTCACTACTGCATCATTGGAAATAGAAAGGCTTAGCAGAACACTGGTATTGCACAAAGCTCTAATCTCTAGTTTTATTATTTGTCGGCATATGAGAGGTGGATAATGTTTCCTCAAATGTTTCTTGGTCCTGGTAACTATTTTTGTGGAAATTTGGAAATTCACAATCTATTGTTTCCTTCCATTAGAAAATACTTTTCTTTTTTTTTTGGCAGTTGCTGGCTTTGAACAGAGCTATCAATCTGTCAATCCTTTCCGTGTCCGGGCCGGGTGAGGTTTCCCGTGTTGAGTCAAATTAAGCCGCAGGCTCCACTCCTGCGATGCTTTACATTTTTTAATCTTTCAACAAAGAATACAAGTTAAAGGCAAAAATCACAGCACAGATACAATGTAAAAATGAGAGCCTGGTAGTATCTGTAAGAATTCTAAAAAAGCACGGTATTGCAGTATTTACATCTGATTGAATGACTGACTAATAACACAACAGTTCTCACAGGCCTTACAGTCATTTTGAGCTGACAGCTCTCTCTGAATCCACACGTTTGACATGACTCTCACTCTTGCTACAGTCACCTTGGTGTAACCTGGTGACAAAAATGATGTCATCGTGTCTCTCAGTGACGCATATAGCAACTGTCTACCTGTTTCTCTACTGATAACATTGAGACGAGCTGTTTGGTGAAGTATAAGGTCAGGAAAAAATGTCAAAGTCGAACAGAAGGAGAAAAAAAACGTGATGAAGCAGGAGCTGAATATTTCCTAATAAGTTCAGCATATTACTAGTAATTTATGCTTAATTTCAATTAATGTTTGCAAAGTTTGTTGGCACTTTGCATATCAGGGATGTCCAACTCATTTTACTTTGTGGGTTCTATGCAGCTACTTTGAGTCTAAGCAGTACTGTGAATGAGAAATATACTATCATATGAAGCCATTTTTCACTTCCATTTATATTGTATTGTTTATTTTTATTTTCTGTATTGTTTTCCTGTAGAACAGCTGTGCATTACAATGACTCACCATGGAAAGAACCCAAATGCAGGACACCAGACAATAACAGAAGTCTGCGATCCAAATCTTAAATTTCAGGCAGTGGTTATTTACAAGTGGTCAGTTTAGACAAGAGCACATGCATGTGGCAGGTAAATGCCAATGTCCAGAAAACTGTCTACAAAAAGCCTTAACAAGGGTCATGAGGAAACTCAGTCCACCTGTTTTCTTAACCACTTATCCAAGCCTATCGTAGCTGTCATAGGGCAAGCTGTAGGGTACTTCCTGGACAAGTGAAATGTGTATCACACGCCTAACACAGTGACAGATACACAGCATATCACATTCATGTGTTTCACCATTTTCTAATGAAGTGTGTACATGTGCCAATTCCAGATTAGTTGTGCATGTCAAGTTTAGATGAATGATTCAAGTGTTTAAAACCACATTAATATTGAATCAGAAAGCACATGTGAAAAGACTAAACAGAGCAAAGTGAAATCTTCTACTGACCCACAAACAAACCATTTAAAACTTTAAAAAGGATGTACCATGTTCAAAAGCTAACAATGTTCATCTCCACAACAGCTGTGGAATAAAATGCTGATATTCCAAGTGCATAAATAAAAAATGACACATTGTGCATAAATATGCAATAGTATAAAGTGCGAAAACAGGACTTTTAAAGTCCGGGCATTGGAGAGAAAATCGGGAGACATGTGGGCAAAAACATCAAAGTCCAAGAGACTTTTTAACATGTCACTATATTGTATAAAACAGGAAAGGAAACTAAAGCACAAACTCTGTTTTTTAGTGTAAGGTTTAGTTAGAGGTGCTATTGTTGGAAGTGATTGGTCCAATTTAAATTTCAGCTTCACAAAGATACAGTTTTTACAAACTGATGGAAGTATGGGTTTTGACAGACAAGAACATCCACAGGACATTCACAGAGTGCCTCCAAAGTCACTTTTTTGTCGTCTTGGATGTGTGCTTGTTGTTGTTGTCTTTCTGGAAGGAGAACCTTTGCCCTAGTCTGAGGTCCAGAGCGCTGTTGAGTGGTTATCAAAAACGTCTCTGCACATGGCTCCATTCACCTTCCCCTTAGCCCTGACTAGTTTCCCAGTCCCTGCTGCTGAAAAACATCCCAACAGCATAGTTACGACCCCCCGCCCCCCTATTGTGGGACTGGAGGGAGTAACATTCGCGCCCTCAGACAAAAGTGGTTAGTAAAGAAGATTTATTACCGACTCCTTATCAACTACCTGTGCTTTCAAATCACTCTTTCGTAGTATTTTTGAAACCCGTAGCTAAAGGTGTTCTGCTATTTGCAGCAGCTCGCACAAAAGTGGTTAATAAAGAAGGTTTATTACCAAAATGTTAACAGAAAACCAGCAGGGCTGTGTAAGCCACTGGGTCACAGGTTGTACAAAAGGTAAGCAAAAGGGTTGTTAAAGGATTAACTAAGGATAACAATTTTACAAGAAGTGCAAAAGCTCTAGTATAACCACCGATAGAGGAACCTAACATAAACAGCGGAGTAGACAACAAAGCCAACAAAGCTCAAGCTAAAGCGGACAGGGAGGGACACTACAAGTGCTGCTAAGCACTCTTAGCATGCAACGTGCAGACCGATTCCAAGCATAAACAGAAGAGGACAGACACTGAGTGTGGAGCTGCGTTGGCATTTATAATCACTCCGTGCATCCAATCCACCAATCGTTGCTTCTGGGAGTGTCATGGGGCTCCCGGCAGCCAATTGAGGGCGAGGGCTAGCACAGTTCATTTGCATAATCGAGGGCGGTCGCAGATTGCCTCGAGTCTCAGCGCACCTGGATTTGCATGCACAATAAAACACACTCTCTCCCACAAGGCACAGGGCTGTAACAAGCATGATACTGCCACCACCATGCTTCACTGTAGGGATGGTATTGACCAGGTGATGAGTGGTGCACAGTTTCCTCTGGATATGATGCTTGTTATTCAAGCCACAGAGTTCAGTTTTTTTTTTTTTTATGAGACCAGAGAATTTTGTTTCTCGTGGTCTGAGCGTCCTTCAGGTAACTTTTGGCAAACTTTAGGCAGGCTGTCATGTGCTTCTGTCTAGCCAGTTTACCATACAGGCCTGATTGGTGGTGCTGCAAAAAGTGTCCTTCTGGAAGGTTTTTGTCTGTCAGAGTTACCACTGGGTTCATGGTCACCTCTCTGACTAAGGCTCTGACCTTGATCGCTCAGATTGGCTGGGCAGCCAGTTCAAGGAAGAGTCCTGATGACTTTGAACTTTGTCCATTCACAGAAATTATTTAAGCATTACAGTAAGCACTTCATGATCAGCATCTTAATCAAAATAATAAGAAGTGCTTTACAGTTTTTTCTGTTTTTTAAAACAGTACATGTGATAATTAATGAATAACAATAATTGAGTGTTGCATATAATTATTGTTATTCATTAATTTTCACATGTACTGTTTTACAAAAAAGCTGACAAAAAATAGTGAAGCACTTTATTATTGTCTCAAGGTGCCAAATTACATACATGTGGATTAAACATTACAGAAGCATAAACATCATTTGAGGTACTATCAGTGCTATTGATAGCATAACCCTTGCAGTGGGTGGTGGAGCACTTTATGTGTTTAGGTTAAAACACTCTAGATGAATGCTGAGCCTTGTTTAAATTGCATTCATACATTTTTTTTAATTCTTTTTTTAATAATCTACAAGCTCTAAACAAAAGGAACATAACCATCTGTAATGAATTATTTCACACACATTAAAAGGGTCAAATGTGTATGTAACCAGCATTATGCTTAATTCACAAATGGATGTCTCCTAACCATGAGCCATACAAAAGATGATGTCTGTTAAGAGGGTGGTCTCAGGTCAGTACACCAACATGTCACCCATCAGCACAGTCCTGTCTAAAAGTGTTGCACATCACCGCATCGCTTCAAAACAAACACAGAACCTGTAGCAAAGCCTGGCCCAAAGCACCTCACCGAGGGGTCAAGTTAGTTTAAGGGACGGTGGCTTGCATGTTGCCCATGCGTGCTCGCATGCTGTCTCCTCTTTCTGTCCAAAGGTTTGAGGGTCATGTAGGAGCTGAGAGACAGAGCACCTTTCTCTTCTTCGCCAAATCTCATCTAGTCTTGTCTTTTTGTGGCTTATACACACACACACACAGCTCAGGTGTGATTAATCATTCAACGTTGCCGCAATCGCACCAGTGGGTAGTTGAACATAACTGTGTGTGTCTGTGTGTGTTTGTGTGTGAGAGACAGAGAATAAGGGGATATGACAGCTCTGTGTCAAGAGCCTTTGCCTCTAAGGCCAGATTTATTTTATTCAGAAGCATGTTCGCTGACGGGTTTGTAGCCTGCAGTCTGAATCAATATGAGACAAGATGCACGCACACACAAACACACGAAACTGGAAAAGCCCAATACATAATATTGATGACTCTCATTTCTTCGATGGATTCTACAATGTAGCTTAGAATAGGCTACAATGTGTAAACTAATCTATTTACATTTATGTGTGGTGTGTGTGTGTGCGCATGGATGCACATCCACTTTGTATGCATGTGTGGGTGTATTTTGCTCTCTCTATTTCTTTCGTGTCTGCAATTCTAACACTTTTTTGTGTACAGCACACCTGTTTTTCTTTGTTGTCCTCAGCTTTTCTGTTTGTACATCCTCAGAAAAGATGTGTGTAGAGGCCAGAACGGTTTGCATAGCAAAACACTGAGAAAGGCATTAAGTCATGTTACATTTCTAATGGGTAATACTTTATAATATGACCTATGAATAAAGGCATAATTTATCTGCAGTTAAATGGAATTTTTGTGTATTTTATTTGAAATTAAATTATAATTGTATTAAATTTAAATGGTAGGTACATTTAAAAAAAGTGATTTTAAGTCTTAATGATTTCCTGATAATTTAACAGAAAAGACAAACAATATTCTGTTGGGGGGGGTTGTAATATGGAGTGACTTAACTTTGCCTTTTTTACATCTTTATGCTTTTAATGATTATTTAATACTCATTATGTTGATGTGCATGATGATCTTAACTATTGTTTTTACTGTTACTTCTTACTTTTACTCTTTTTTTACTACTGTACTTAAAATTATAGCAAAATGTATAAGATACCAAGAATTTAGGCAGGATCAAGCCATACCATAATATGCC